>JAAAKB020000021.1:1822539-1833951 GCA_010014835.2 Apostichopus leukothele | reverse complement strand
TTGTGTTCGCGGTGGTGTGTTAAATATATAGTGATAAAGAAGAAAAGGCGTGGGTGGGGGGGTTAGTGAGGGGGATATGTGAAGACTGTGAAAACCCTCTAAAAAAAATTCAACAACTTTGCCAAATTTACACTTTTGTAACACATAGCATAACATTTATTGGAAATGAAACAATCTTTTTACAATATGGATGGAGAATTTCTGAATGTCCTTAACTTTAGTAAGGCAAAAGCAAGGGACAGATCTGGGAATTTTCTCATATGACAGGGTTGTTGGATAAGTTATGATTTTTGCCCCAAATAACAGGTTGTGTCAACTTCACATTTGGCAATGTTGGTATGGCAATCCTGTTTAATGTTTCAAAAAGAGAAAATATTGGAGTTAGTAGTGGTCAAAGGTCATAGCCATATATGTCAACAGAAGCATATTATTTATTTATTAAGATGAACAGTCAGTTCCAAACTACTGTGTCATATCCGGAATGTAAGGAGTTACCCTTTCAAACATACAGTACAAAACTCATCAGAGCAAGGGGTTGGACTACGTACTGTAGCTGGTTTTATCATACAACCTTTGCCTCATCTCCTAAAGAAGTTAAAAGAGAAACAACCTCAATAGAAAAGAAATAAAAATATCCCAAAGATAACCTGTAAATTTGCATTACAAATGAAATTAAATGATGTTAGATTTAATCATCATCTTTTTTTAATTTTTTTTTTAATGGAAAGATGAATACAACACTTTCTGGCTGAGATATTAGAATTATAAAGTGCAGACTCTCCACTTGCATTGATCTTGCCTCAAGTTGAGTTTTAGTGTTAAATTCTGAAATAGTGCCCTCACATAGTGTATCATTACCAAAGCTGCCGCAGATGAAAGCACTTGACCATCTTCGGTGATGTTGTTAGTTAACAGGGCAACAGGTACATACAAGAGCATGCTCACATGAATTTGACCTTACCTTAATCTTTCAGTAAATGGGTGGACAAATATGAAGTTCTCTTTCTTTTTCCTTTTTTTTTCCTTTTTTCTTTATGCTCACTGGAAAACAGAACTTTAACACATTTTGCTCTCTGAATGTACAGTATAGTGTAGTTGATTTGTTGCATTATTCTCACAAACAGATATTTAATTCTGGGGAAGTTTGTCTGTTGATAGTTTTCATGGCGCCTACTCTTGGCTAGGCCTACAACCCTTGTACAGTAATGTTAACGTTCAGAGTGTGTGTATATTTATGAATTTGGGTTCTCGTAAAATATGTGAAAGCCATTAAACACAGTAGGTGTACAAATAGTATTGTTGCTGAGTAGTGTTACTGTGGATTTATTATTGTTGCCATGGGAAGTTTTACCCACATTGTTTTTCCATTGTTTCTCTTTTGGTGGACAAAAAAAATAACCGTTTTAATATCCAATTTGAATAAAGATTACACAAGTGCCTTGATCGAATCTGAGGGGAAGTGGTTGAATATAATTTTTGTAATAAAGAGCAAACAACTCTGCTTTAAAACTGTGTGAAATACAGACCGAGACATTCACTTAATATTCTGCTTTAATTGTCCAATTTGGTGTCTACATAAATGGTTTCGTTTGAGGTGTTAAATGCACTGCTTGTTCCACCAGCACCGCCTCTTGGATTACTGTGCCAGATGCAATCTATGCCCTAGTCCACCCATATATGGCTACTGCACTACTGTATGACCAAGTGCAGAAAAGATAGCAATTAATTGACAATATCATGCATCGTTTGTTTTCCTCCTTCATCTTTCACAGATAGTCTTTACAGAAGGAGAAACTACAATGTAATGGAAACAGATCTTACATTGAAACCAAGGTTTGTTTGTTTTTCTTATTATTTTATATAAAACAAGCAAAAAAAAAGGTAAACATATAAAAACAGTTGAAAAGTCTTAAAAACATGAAAACTAACTCTGTTCAAAGCAGCTTATTGAATTGGTTCCTACTGAAAAATTGGTACCTACTGTACATGTAAAATCCTCTAGATTCTCTCGACTTTATTCCTTATGAACGTGCACGGTCGTCTGTACATATTCGAGGGCGGATTCCGGGAAAACACCAAAGCTGGATCCACAAACAAAATGGCGAATCACTACCTCATGGTAAAGTCCCCGCGGAAGGCCAAAAGGGTGATAAAAGTCAACACTTTAACACCCACTTTGCAGCAATTTTACTGAATTAGACTTACAAAATGAGATTTAAAAATGTTTGAGCGAATATTTGAGACATCTTCCGACAGTTTTTCACCATGTACAATACAATACAATAAAATATGAAGCTTTGGTATGTGACAGTGACAGTCAATCAAAGGTGACTTTTAGTGTAGATACAAAGAATGCTAAGCTTGTGAATATGAAAAGTGTTGCAGGCTTAGTTTACTTATCTGTATTGTTTTGAACTGTGCATGATATACAAGCTAAAGACTTAACTTGGTTGGTACACATTCAATTCACAACATAACAACAAATGTTTGGGCCACATACAATTTGATTGGCGAGAACAATTCAACAGCAGTCTCCTACTGTACCTTGAATGCTGTGATGTTTGTCTTTTCATAATATGTCAAAAATATTGCTTATTTTCTTTCTCTTCAAACGAAACAGTAGAAAGTATCAACTTAACAGCTGCGCTGTATGATGTTGCTGGGTACAGTAAACATGTTGAAAACCTCTTTTACCATCAGAAAGTCCTGTCAAGAACTTTTATTTCCTTGTAACCCAGTTTGATGACCTAGTTTTAACTTGTAGAGTATCAGCCATCTGCTTCTTTCTAAAAAACCAAAAGTGACAAAAAAAGATAAAAAAATGAAGAACAAAACTATTTTTCTTAATCTTTGGATTTAACTGCAATATTTACCTACTTTTTGGAAAATTAGTGAAAAAAAAAAGAGTTGTATTATAGAAACACCTTGATGTAGAAATGCATACAGATATAAATGGAAAATACAGCAAAGAAGAAAAAGGAGAAGAAAAAAGTAAAGATCAAAAACAAAGAAGCTCTGGCTTGCTGACCTGTTAAGTGACAGTTCTGTCCTTCTTTAAAAAGCATCCCTTGATTCATCAAAAACGAAAAGGAAAAAAAAAACGCACACAAACCTACCACAATTGGCCTGGCCAACTCATATGAAAAAGTTACTTTTCTTTCTTTCTTTCTGGGTAAGTGGACTACCCTAAGGGGTGTGAGGCCAACTTTATTATACAATCTGGGGTAGTAGGTTAAGAGCTGAGATGGAGTTGGCACAGCCTTTGTTTTGTTTTTTTCTTCTTCTTCTTCTTCTTCTTCTTCTTCCATTCTTCAAGATGAATTGGCATTATTTTGACTCTGATGATCTACAGTAGATAAGGAATGTCCTAACAGTTCCGAGACCTCTGCAAACACCAAAAATGGGAGCATATGCCTTGAATTGGATCAGAAATGGATGCATTTTATAAAATATCATGCCGAACTAGGTTGATGGCAGGTAGATAACGCTCGTCACAGGTCGCTGGTACCCATAGGCTCGCAATAAGTTCAAATTAGCCGCAGATAAAGTGGATGGGAAAGCGATTGTTAGAGTCGGGATAAGAAAGTCCATCTTGTTTTTGTGCATGTTGCGCCTGTAGTAGTATGTGGGTGTCAATTTATCGGAGCAAAGATTTCAAGCATTCCTTCATAGATTTGAAAAAGTGCACAGGTCCCAGTTTCAAATTTTGGCTTGGCACGAGTGGGATTGTTTCTTCATTCTCACAACATTTGAAAGGATAAGTTTTGGAAACGTGTAGAGAAATGTGACAACAAATGGCTATATTAAAGTTTATGGCCAACGTGAACTACATCAGAAGATAGGTAGAAAATAGGCCACTCAGACAACCGGTAAAAATCAACTTTGTGTATAGAATCAGAGAGCATGAAGTATTAACCATATCTTGTTGTGATATATTACATTATATGCTCCTGTTCTTGGGTGCCTCATAGTCAACAACCAGTTGATGCACGCACCACCCAAAATTTGTATGAAATGTCTTTGTCGGAAACAATGTCTCAAGCAACAATTTACCGATGTCAAGTTATTAACAACAACTACTGTACAAAACCTATGGACCAAACTCTACATTATTTTAATATCGCTGCATTGTAGAAACTCAGGAGCTCTCGGCAGTAGAAAGTCTGCAGATTCAAACAGTTTTCAGGAATTTTTTGTAAGTTTTGCTTGGAATACATTGATTGTTAGATGCTCAATTTCACCATAGCATCTAACATTTGAATTAAAGGTGCACAGAGCCAGATGCCCCATATAAAAAACAGTACAGTACTTTGCACTTTGCCACCTGTGTCATTTTGATCAAAACCAGATATTCCCCATGTTTGGTTTGAATGATGTAAAACATTTTGAAAGAAACGGTTTTCGGACCAATTCATACTAGAACTCAATCTTTTGATAAACTTCAAAGCAATGCCAAATGTTGTATACAGGTATCTGTGACCTAAACTGCTGAAATTTCAAAGTAATGCCACTTTATATATCACATAAAAACAGAAAATTTTGGTTTCAGATTTCCATCCTTGTAGCTATTGATTACATTTGTAATTACTTCAATTGCCACGGTCTGTTTGCCATTTATCAATAATTCTCCCCATCTTATTGTATATTCTCACTCTAATTTTTGATAGGAAATCATCTAAACAATGGGGTCCAAATCAGACATGGTGTCATCCATGGAGGTGGAGATGATACATCCTGCTCTGACAGTCACATACAACAGCATGGAGGAAGATTTCATCGACATGATGGATCCACCAGAAGAGGCAATTATTGGACAAGATGAAGAAGAAGAAGAAGATGGAGGTGACAATGAGGTAGGCTTTATCGGGAAAGACGGAACTGACAATCCCGAGTTCGAGGAGCCTTCCGGTGATACCACCCGTCGGTCGTACACAGACGCAGAGTGTGCTGACACTAAGGCGGAAGTCGGACGGATGGAGGCCGCCGTTTCTCTGGTCATCCCGAGGGTGAAGAAAGGAAGTAGCAGAAAGCAAGGATTGAACAAAGGGAACAAGTCCAAATCTAAGTCCTCAAAAACGCGTAAGGAGCCCTGGTCGTGCCAGTTCTGTAACCGTAAGTTTACTCAGAGGAGCAGTAAACACAGGCACGAAAAACTTCACCTCGGCGTGAAACCGCACAAATGCCACTTTTGCGACAAGGCATTTACGAGGAAGTACATCTTGGACGAACACGAGCGGGTTCACACGGGGGAGAAGCCGTACAAATGCACGGTGTGCAGTAAGACGTACACTCTCAGAACCTGTCTCCGTAAGCACGAATTCCACCATTTTGGAGGTCAAGCTCACGAGTGTGTTAATTGTAGCGGAGAACTCATTGATCCTACAGCTACTCCATCCTCTAGACCCGAGAGGCAGGACACGACAGCTCTTTCGGTCGAGGAGGATGAGGAACCCTTGGATTTGGCAACTTCATCGCTGGTCTCTGAGAAGTCTCAAGTTAGCATGAAAGAATCAGTGACTTCCACTGCAAATAAAGTATCCACTCTATCCGGTTTCAAAGGTGGGAAGCAGTTGGTCTCGCAGCGATCTGCCAAGCCCTCATCTGGGAGGCGCCATAAATGTTACCAGTGCGGAAAGACCTTTGGCAGCAGCCGTGTCTTGCAAATGCACAAGAGGGTGCACGAAGCCGACGGTAGATTCCGCTGTCGCTACTGTGGCAAGGCATTCTCCATGCGGACCATCCTGATCGAACATGAAAGTAAGCATACACTGATGGAAGAGTCCTCTGACAGCCCAAAGCCTAGCAAGGAGAGCAGTTTACTACATTCCTTCCTGCTAGAGGCAAAGGATGCACAAAAGAAGAAGAAAGAGGTTGTGCATAGCATCCAGCCTCTGTCCTCCAAGCCAAAAGTGCACGAGAAGGAACATTTGGAAAACCTTCGTCCCGAGAAGCCTTACATGTGCTTGTATTGTATGAAAGCATTCCGTCACACATGCAGTTTAGTCAAGCATGCCAAGAAGTATAGAGGGAGTTGTTTCGATCCGACAATCGCTCGCCCCGTCGCGACGGACAGGAGAAGCCGACTCTCAAATCCGGGCGAGGTCGCGTCTCCCAAATCTGAGATTTGCTCCTCTCCGAGAAAGAAAACTTCAAAGAAGACGAAGAAGGACCCATTGGATTCTCCCACATTGAAACTTTTCCGGTGCAATGTTTGCTTAATGACTTTCACTCAACGTACTTCGTGGCAGATCCACAAACGAACTCACACGAAGGGCAATCAACATCTCTGTGGGGTTTGCGATATGGCATTTGTGGCCAAGGCTCAGTTTTTAGAACATCAGAAGAAATACCACAGCAGCTGCGAGCAGCCGCTCGTGGACCAGTTTGAAACTGGTGACGCAGCAGACGAACCAAACAATGTCTTCGAGGAGGATGCCTCGGCCCTTTCACAAGAAAATTCTCCGGAGGCAGAGCCGGACGACACCCCGACAGACGAGAGGAACGCAGGAGGCGAACAGGAAGTTCATGCCTGCGTTTACTGCAGTAGAACATTTAACAGTTTCCACTTGCTGAGGAGCCATCAGGAGAGCATGCACGACTTGAAGATGTTCGTCTGTCCTCGCTGCAACCTCTCGTTTTGCGACCGGATGGACCTGCAAGCCCATATGTCTGTTCATGCGGAGGAGAAGTTGTTCCGGTGCAGCATCTGTAAGAGAAGTTTCGTCCAAGAAGAGAATTACAAGAAACACCTGCAGCATCATCAGAAAGATAAGAGACACAAGTGCCAGTACTGCGAGAAAACTTTCGAGCGCAACTCCTACAGGCTCCAACACGAGCGCACCCACACCGGGGAGAGGCCGTTTGCCTGCCGTTTCTGCAGCAAGACCTTCGCCCAGCGTAACAGTATGCAACGCCATGAAATCATCCATCTGGGTATAAAGAAATACAAGTGTGACATCTGTGAGAAGGCATTCGGTCGCAGGGAGTCCCTCCAGAATCATATACTGACCCACACAAAAGACATCAAGGTAAAGTTAGTCAAATGACAGTTTGACCAAAAATGCAAAGGATGAACAAAGTTAGATAATGTAACACACACCCAAAATTTTAAGCAATGTATTTTTTTTTCCCCAAGGAATTTAAAAGGAGCAGGTTGGGCAAATGCCTTAAAAAACAGGCTTTGCCTTGCATCCTCGAATTAATTCATTGGTGGCTTTATGTCACATATGAATTTTGTATAAACAAATAAAAAGCTTTCATATCGTCAAATAGAAATAGCTTGCTAAGAGTTACTATGTGATATGCATTAACCATGCATCTTCATCATATCACACTCTTGAGTAACATTCAGTCAATGGAATAATTTTCCACACTCACAAATTCTCTTGCAATGTTGCATTTCAAAAATGAACACTTTGAAAGAGGTGACCATTAAAAAAATTTGTTGTCCTTGAGCATGACCTGACTCTCGAAAACCCCGTAAGACTTCGATCGAAGTTATGCAGATTAGCTACAAGGTTACAACTAGCAATTTTTAGGCCAAACACAACCGTTAAAACGTAACATAACAGAAACAAAATTGTCAACGGAACATTTGCCATTTGGTTAATGGTGGTGATAACATTGTCGAGACATGTGAAGCCATTCCTGTATTACTTTTATTATAACTGTTACAACTACGAAGCAACATTTCCTGTGTCTGTCGTTTGGTGCTCAGTTACAGGCGTTTGGCATCCCTTGCTGTAAATGATCTGGGTTTACTTCAGTAAGCTGTATTCTGTCTGACTATAAATACACTTGATGATGTTTCATGTCTCAACGTTTTTTTGCTGTGACCGACTTTGTATCTCAAAAACAGAAGCAATCTGTCCCGGAAGTGGTCTCACCAAAGACTGGTGTCGTTGCAGTCGAAAAGCCATCAGCCCCCTAGTAGGGTGTAAGTAGGTAACAAAAAAGTTGTTGCTTGTTGCCATTTATAAATAATCTCATTATCATCGTTTTCAATCATTCACCACGTTGTTGGCATTTTCTTTCACTACTGTACATCCGTTTTTTGATCAGCTCGTTCGGGAATCTTTTGCAATCTGTTAACCATTTTTACCTCTCTGGCTTTCACACGTTTACAGTTTTTGCTTTCAGTAATTAACAATGTTTTCTTCTTCACCATTTTGAGTTCTTTGTGGCTGCAAGTTTCTTCTTATCTGTTACTAGATTTCTGAAACTCAGTTGTATTTGCAACAGAGGAGGAGGGAGGGTTTCTTTCAGATGAGATAATATTGACGGGTGACTAGGCACGTTACTGAATTTAACCAAACGATTTGAATTGACCGTCGTTATTAACTTTGACACACATTTTGGAATGGATACACTTTTCAGTAAACCGAGCACAGTTGTCATGTTTAAAGGAAAGAGAATGATTGATTTCTTAAAAACCAATTGCATCTATTGTGAAGATAATTATTTTGCCACTGGAATAAGACCATGACTTAAAAACAGAACGTCAGTCAATATGGTATATAACCGTTCTCTCATTCACTGTGTTATAAAAATTTATTCTATGATGACATCTGCAGTGTAATTTTTACAAAATTCGTGAAACCCCTGCCTGTGTCATTTGGTAAAGGAATGTCCTGTAACTATGTTACTTTTCCTTAGCCTAGCCACAAGAGGTAAACCATGCCTCCCAATAATATTGACAACAATATTAATCAATCTGTTGTTCTGTGATAAAATGAACTACTGTAACAAGGAATGTCCCATGGAAGGGAATGTTTTAAATGCTGATCTTGGTAGTGTTTGTAAGTAATCGGTTGTATGAAGTGTGAAAAGAAAAAAAGACAAAAGAATTGTACCAAATTTAATCCTATTCAATTCTCTAGAATATGAGGAATTGTGATAAAAATTTATAATCAACTTGAAAAAGTTTGTAACATTTTTTTTTTTGGTACGGAATTGGTCTGATAATATTTGAAATACAATGGTGCAACTAACTGGCAGGTAGTGCAGTTGTCTCGTTAGAAACCGGGCCATTCTCTTCATCACATCAACATAATCACCATATATTTATCTCTTGCACTGCTATTGTCTTGCACTCCATGGGGACATTCTGTTCACTAATGAAACACTCTCTACCATCTGGAGGAAGAAGATGACTAATACCGTCTCTCGGAGATGACAGTACCATGTCCTCTCCTCGTGATAGTCGAAGAGTTTGGTATCATTTTTGGGTCTCTTTTTAAATGTATCTCCATCTGTCTTGCTACAGAGGTAAAGTTACACAGCATTCCTTGTAACTGGTCTCTTTTTGTTTTTTCTCCTCTTTTTTTCTCAAAACTTTTTAACAAAGATGAGAAATTTGATGACTAACTTTCTAAAGCACTTTCTACTTATCTTCTCTGTGTGGATTATGTATTAGTTAAACAACAAAATGTAAACTTTTAAAAATGGTAGCTTAGGGGCATATTTTATGACATTTCAAGCAGGGGGTTCTCATGTTGCAGCGAAATGGGGGACTCGGGTAATTTCTCTGCGGTAAACATTGTGATTATAACGATATATATACATTGTGTGTCAGAGGCAGAGGTTATGTGTGGGGTATCTGGACAGGTAGATGAGAGGGGGGGGGGGGGGAATTGGGAACATTTCTTTAGAATTTGATTTCTTGCAAGGATTCATTGTTTCATAAGTTTTCCAGGCTTGTTTGATTCCCTATTGGTGATATTAGGATAAATTTGCATAATATATGTTACTCTTTACGTGTTATGTGCACTTGTAGCTTACATTACGTGTGGATGGAAGCTTTGAACATTTAGCCACTGATACTGAAATGTCTGATTTTATGTCTTAATCTTGCATATACTGTAACTCACATGGTGGTGGTGGTGGTGGAGTAATAATACTCTTGTCGTCTTTCGGAGTCATTGATGTAATTTCAAACGTTCATAATACTTATTCTGACCTTTAAGCTTTTAATATTTATCTGTGCTGTCTGCTTGAAGTATCGACGCAATGTATTGTAGATATCACCCCCTTCCCCCCACCCCTACCCCCTGGGTCATTTAGGGTGTGTGAACCAATTAATGTCAGTATACATCTGAAATGTTGAGGATACCTTGTCATTTAAAAAGATTGAATGCTTCTACCCGGGACCGAGCAGCCGAGTTTTGTATCATTGCGTTCACTCTGTCAGTAATTCTAGGCCGATTGATCTGGGCCTCTTCTACTGCTTCAATCATAAAAATGGGGACGATATTGTAATGCAAGATCATAGATCCTCGAGGAAACCCAGAGTAATTTAATACTGCCATCATTCTACCACAGGATCATTTGGTGATGAAGACATAGACCCCCCAAAACAAAAAAACACAACGACATGACGACCGACGAGAAGTAGGCTCGTCCGTCTGGTGAACAAACTCTTAACACCCGGTGAGCATGATGTGTTTGGGTACATTTTGGGTAGAAGCTGGTTTTTCTTTGAGGGATATAAAGAAACATGAATATTCATTAATGTCACACCTTGATTAGAAGAGAATTAATTTGAAGCTTTATTGCGTCGACTCGCTAACGATCGTCGGGCGAGTGTGTTCGAAGGTGTTTGGATGTATCGATGTGTATTTAATACGGCCTATTGTCTCTAAGCAACGTTAATTACAGATCTCTTCTCGACTTGCCGGTAAAAGACACCTGTGCTAAATTATAAGTTGTGCTGAGTAGAAGTTTTTTTCTTCTTTATACTTTTTTCCTTCTTCTTCTTGAAGTAGGTCTTATTTATTTATTTTTTGGTTTTGCCTGTTTTCTCTTTTTAAGAAATACAAGTAATACTGTAAGAGGAGTTTAAAAGAAGCAAAATGTGTTTTTGTATTTGTCGAATATTGAATTTAAAAACTGTTTCGACAAGATGCTATTCTACTTTGTGATCATGTGGTATGAATGTTGGTAGTCAGTCTTTTTTACTGATTGGTATGAATAAATAGAGAGACCATTCTTTCTTACAATGTTTTTTAGAATCATGCTACAATGCGATGGGTGGAGAGGGGGCCGGGGGGGGGATGTAGTCAGACAGTTTATTGCATTTATTGTGAGGTTGTTCATGTTGCATATATAGCACAGTTGTGTACTGTTGACTTCATTATAATAGGTGCGTTTATATCTCATGTCGTACAGGGGTACAGATGGTGCATTTGTTTCAATCGCACTTAGATGCTTTGAAAGTACATTGAGAAGTCCGTTCATGTTGTATATGTGATAGTTTGTGTGGTGCATATAATTGCTGAATTATTTCATAGTTTTAATTCATTGAATTGAGAAGTGCATTTGAGGGGGGGGGGGGGGTAATTCATTGAATTGAGAAGTGGATGTGGGGGGGGGGGGGGGATAGGGGGGTACTAGGCATTGCGGAGGCCCAATCAG
>JAAAKB020000021.1:1793181-1809259 GCA_010014835.2 Apostichopus leukothele | reverse complement strand
GCAAGCTGTGTGTGTATTTTCTGGGATCGATGGTGGTGTCTAACACTTCTGTTACACCTCATTCAAAACTAGGTCAGTTTACCGGCATTAAACGTGTCTTTTTGCGCGAGTCTTCACACCCTTTAATGTTCTCTTCGGAGTTGTGAACAAGATCTGCATGCTTTTAATTCATTCAAATGTGTTGACTGTCTTAAGATTTGTGGTCTTTTCTGGGGACAGAAAGGTACCATGGTGCAAGTGTCAAAGGTCATTCATCTACAGAGTTCAATCTTGCACTGTTTATTAACAGATATCGATTGGGTGTCAGAGGAAATCTGTGACCAAAATTTAAGTGACCATATACTGGCATATATTAGGCTACTATAAATGATCTTTCTAATGGTGTTTGCTAATTTGTTAAGAAACAGCTGAAACTGATCTACTTCAAGTCCGAAAGAAATTGACTGTTGCTCTTTTCCAAATCAAGGGTGACTCAAGGAAAATGCCATGTTGAACCAAGTCAATAGCCACCTACTACTGCTCCATTTAGCCTGCCCCTTGCCTAAAATTGTCTCATAATACAACTTGCTACCTCCTCCTGCAAAAGTCGCTCTCCCCACTCTATAATTGCACAAAGGTGTCTCTTCTCCCTGCCCCACCCCACTCCCAACACCCAAGTATTTGTAATTGAATCCAGGTGTGTAGCCAAGGGTGGGGCGACCGCCCCCCCCCCTTGAGCAAATTGTTTTTGTACGTTTTTATGATATCGCTAGTAATTTCAAAATAGAAAATGCTTAGATGCAACTTGCAAGGCCTGGGAGTGCCATTTCCAGCGATCTGGGAGGCATTTTCGGCCAAAATTTTCTTGTAAGCTTCGCGCAAACTCATGGTGGCGCTACGCTTAGACGTTTCCAATGCCCAATCTATGGCCCTGATAATTTGCCCTTCGCCCCTCCCTTGGCAAATTCCTTGCTACGCGCCTGATTGAATCACTGTTGGATTATTCCTGTGGCAGATGCTTTTCACTATAAGGGCATGGACTGTTTTTTTTAATTTACATTTACATTAAAGAATATCGCACACAGATAGATGATTGTGACAAAAGCTGCGTAAAGTATGAGTGCATATTTATTCCATAAACTATTCTCCATTTACGACAAAAATATACAACATTTCACAAGAATTGACTAAGACACTAAACAAACTCTTGGATAAAAATCTGAATATCAACTTTGAGTATTGTTTATCACCCTCTTGCCAAAGTCGTTATCCAGAAGCACCCATATCACTAACACTACCCATGAATGAATGAATGAATGAATAGTCATGATAAAATCTACAATGGTGTTCAGCAATCTTCTACCTTACAAAATTCTGATTTTTTTTTTTTCTTCTTTTCCGGTTTTTAGAACAAGATGTTGTACACATACGAGTTAGTCAAACACTGAAACACTGAAGTAAGCGAAATGTTGTATGTCCCGAGTCCAGAGAGAACGGGAGGCGAAAGAAAGAAACAAAGAATCAACTCAAGGATTAAAATGAAAAAGTAAAGACCACAAAAATATAAAAAAATGAGTAAAGCATATTAATATTCCTATTACCCTGGTAGAATCTTTTACAAATAGGAATACTAAATGCACAAGAAAAATATCACACACAGCTATTGAAAACATTTTTGACAAAGACGAGGGAATTTCGGACTCGATTAGAACGAAGTAGTTGTAGTAAGATATGATCTAGTATGCTCTGTTAGTAATCTCTTTGGAATGTTAATAGATCATGTAATAAAAGCTATTAATACATATGCTCTTTCGTAACAAAGTACTTGTAAGAATAGTTACTGTACATTGTAAATGCACTGGTGCATCGCAGACATCTAATATCGAGAAAATAAAGAACTTCCAAGACTGCTAGTCTTGATTAAAACATCGTCTAGAAGACTGAATTGAAAGAAACTAAAAAATACAAACAACAACCTGTGCCATAACTCCAGGGAGTATCTAGTGAAATTATTTATGCATGCACAGATGTAGAGAGAGTTTTTATAAATATAAATATGCGAGAACCCAACCGTGATGTTGGATTCAGTTCGTAAGTCATTACATGTCATCTATATTGTATATGCTAAATATGCTGAAAGTTTTTTAAGCGGTTCCCACTATATTCTCGGTCAGTACAACAGAGGATTCAGTTACACAATTTAATATCACAGTGAATAAAGCTGTTCTGATCGAAGCAGTTATAAACGTCCACGACAAGTATCATCATTGTTCACCAGTTTTGGTCTTTTTTTAAGCAGATTTGAGAAAACGTATTAAAAACTCTTTAAAATATCGGCAGTACCAAAACAAATCCAGGGGTGTCTCTTTAAAGCAGTGGGCTGAAGTTAGTAAGAAAATGTCTCCTGCCTTAAAATGTACATTATTACTGGCAGAGGTGACACAACTATACGTCAACTACCTTTCAATTTCAAACATGACTGTAAACTTGTCTAAACCGGGGGCGTGTCCTATAGTCTATCCTACTTTGAAACTGGTCTTTTATGTCATTAATTGAAAAGCAATTTCCACTTTGTACTGGTTTTCTAGACTGAACCTGATAATTATTTTGATTAAAGAAACCTAGACCAGCTCCTTTTTATCACCTGCATGTCAAAGAAAGGCTATCTTTGTATGATCCAACTATCATCTTACATACAAAGTGTTCCTCTTGATTCAAATTTTAGATGTCAAAAGACCATGAAAGTCTTTGTAATTGGAGGTCAAAAAAATAATAACTGCTTTTGTACATCTTAAGTTAAAAGCTGGCTTCTTGATAATTACTGAACAATATTTTCATGCAAATATTGATTTCATGTAGAGAAGGAGATTTGTTTTAGGATCTTATATTGACCTTATGTGACAAAACTGTACAAAATATTCACATGTGGAGACTGTTCCATGAAAAATATTTGAGATTACAAGACCATGGTCCAGTACATGATCTCTCCTTGCCTTAAAAAGAAAGATCAACAATACTAAATTTACAATAATGGATAAGTTTGATAAAAAGTATCAGTTATATGTACACGATTGTAAGTGTCACCGTTTAGTGAAAATGAAAACTCAAATCTAACAGGTTGCTTTTTTAGGTGAAAAAGTGTTTAATTGTGCATGAAAGAACAGCATGTTGCACTAAGTAGTATCTGATAAATCAACTGACAAATTTGTAGGAAAATAAAACGAAAATGAAATTAAAAACACAAATGAGGACCATCATTTGATAGGACGACAAAAAGAATATGCAGATAAGTTTTTCCTTTCTTTAAATAAAAATTGGTAACAAAAAATTAGAATCACTGAGGAAATGTTACTCTAGTAGAACTTTTTAAACACACACACAACAAAAACGGAAAAAAAAAATGAAAGAAATTTGGTCCAGTATTTTGAGTCCTACACTACCTTAATCAGCTGTGGTAAAGATCATTATGAATGTTTTGGAAAACAATTTGTACAATTACATAAAACTATCGAAAGGAATTAACAGAATACCTCAAATGGTGCGAGTAAATTTGTATGTTGGCTTGTTTATGCATAGCAAAGTGAAACACCAATAGGTACTCTTCATAGCACACTGAATGTAAATATAGAATAGAAAATGAGCAAGGTTAAAATACAACAAAAAAAATTGATAAGGAACAAGATTGGTCAATTAGCGACAGAAATACACATGCCAAAAAACATTATCAAAACAGCAGTTTTTTTCGAGTGCTCTTCAAATCTAACAGCTACCAGTAATATTATTTGAAGATGTGGATAGGTATAAAACAATAACACAATCATCACTTAAGGCTATGTTTTAAATTTGCCTGGTAAAGAATACGTCTCGTTCTTATTAGTATGGTAGACCAGTCTGCCTGTAAGGTGCAACTGGTAGTCTCAATGCTAATAAGGTTGGTCAAGATTTCCAGCCCCTAGCTCTAATAATCTATCTGCTTTCTCACTTTTAAGATGAGCTTTCCTTGACGAGAAAAGAATAGTTAAAAATACAAGTTACGTCAAGTAGAATACCTGATGTGTCTATTCGCAGAGGCAACCTTTCTTGAGGTTGTCAGCACTCTGGTTACATACTTAGTTTTTTACCGTCTTTTTGGTAAAGAAACAAATTATTTGCTGTGCTAATGACTGATGACATTGTTTCTATGGTTCTTTCTTGTGATAAGAAAAGAAATTGAGATTTTCTGTTGTAACTTTTGGGACACAAAACATTTGTGGTATTGCTTAGCGTTACAGATTGTTATCTTTAGAATTAGCATAATTTCACCCTGCAATTATTTCTTTACTTTTTGAGAATTCATAGTTGCTTCATAGTTCCTTTATAATTGGATAAATTTGAACAAAGCTCCAAAAATCATGGCACAACTTTGTCACTGCAACTAATGTAAATGGTCATTTTGTAGTGAAAGCAACATGTCCTCAGTATTTTAACATTTGTCAACAGCAGGAGGCACAATTTGTTTTTCTGAAAAGAAATACTAGCAATTTTTGAGTTTTTTTATGCAATCCCGCTTCGTAATTAAAACATGGAAATCTTAAACAACCTTTTATCTTTCCTGCATTTTCACATTCCTGTATCAACCTAATTTTAAGACAGAATGACTAGAAAAGACATAATTTCTACAAATAGACCAATTTGAAACCATCTGCATGTTTGACATCATTTTTCTGTAGTTCATGATGTCAATGGCCTCGTTTTGTAGCTTTGTAATCTTGTCTTTTTTTCGGAAGCCAGCAATTGGGTAAATAGGGCAATTACATTAGTGACTCAATGTGTTTAGAGAAATCCCAAAAGGGTCTGATCTTGTCCCAGAGTTTGCCCATTGGCATAAAAAACTAACGATGTTTCATTTGACCAGATGAACAAATTATTTAAAACAAACAAGAAAATATAGGGTTCGTCTTCGAAACACAACCTCCTTTAGGTAAGTCCTTACCTATTTCCTAGACAAATGAAAACAAAGTCTTTAGATGTAAAAGACAGTCTTCTTTCCTTTCCCTAAAAATGACCTGGTATTATGTAAAAAGAAACTAGTGACAGTGCTTTGTTTGCTAGGTGGTGACAAAAATTATTTTGGTTGATACTCAAATGTTTGATTCAAATTTAAACCTAACTACTCGGAAGATCACATATAACATTACTTTACAGAGCTTTGCTGAACTGCCATCTGTAATAAAAATGGAAGCACAAGTAACAAACTATGCAACAGAGGTTCCGTTTGCCATTTAAATCCGACCCAGTTTAAATTTTTTTAAGCACATTTGTGAACTTTCTACACTCTTAGACATGTTGGAAATCTTCCAAGCTTAAATATATGCAATCTTTGGTTTTCTAGCTGTTTCACCTATTAAAGTTTAATATCTACTTTTTATGTTCACACTCTCTGAGGCTGCAGTTGGTCTACCATTCGTGATGCACTTTTCAAGGAGTCTTCCATTTGCCCTACTTCCTTCTCCGAAATGTTATCGTGATCGCCGCGTCCTGGTGATGGTAACAGCCGGGACTCTGATCCTGTTGAGAGGTAGCCAGTGGATCTTTCAGAGTTGTAACGAGTGGATTTAGAGTCGACAGATGGGTTCAGGTGGAGGTAGTTTGCAGATGAAGATTCTCGGGACAGTGGATTAACCTTTAACAATGGCGATTTGGGTGCGGTAGGAAATGTTTGTCGGTTATCTTCCGATGCCATGTAGGATCCCATGTCAGGACTGACTCGCCCAGATTCAGATCTCGCTGATTGTCTTGCCAGATGGAGGTAGTTCATAGTTGCCATTGCCTGGGAAGGAGGAGGATACGATGTGGTAGAACGTTCAACATCCAGTGGTGGAGAATACAACCTTTTCTCTGGACTTGACCTTCCTGACCCTCCAGAAGATTGTGGACGTGTATAAATACTTGAGACATGCTCTCCCGACTTTCCATTTTTCATCAGTAATGAATCAGATGTAGGAACATACTGCAGACCTAAGCTGTGTGGATTTTGAATGACAGAGATTTCGTTGGGTTTACCAAGAGGGTTAAATCCATTGAGCAAGGGATGAGGAGGCGGGTAATGAAAGAAGGGATAATCCAAACTTGGCCTGAATCCAAACATTTCATTACGGTAGATGTCACTCTCTTTGGGACTCATCATCAATGGTGTGTCCATGGTTATTCTTCTTCCCCTACGTGAGCCCCCATTCCACATGTGGGTTCCAAGGTGTACCTTCATGTTGCCTTTAGTCGTAAACGCTCTTCCACAGATATGGCATTTGTAAGGCTTCTCACCAGTGTGTGTTCGCACATGAATTTGGAGAGCACTATCTGATTGAAACTGCTTTTCACAAACATTGCATTGATGACGATTGGATGGTGTTCTCTTTGACGGAGCAGGGTCATCCATGGCTCCTGAGGACTGTGTATCGACAGGGCTGTGTTCACCGTAATTGATCATAGAGCTTGGTACTGGTGAATGCATACCTAAGAGCTGAGAGGGCATATCCCTAATTTTATGGGTAAGCATATGCTGCTTGAGGTTACCTCTGGTTGAGAAACCTTTACAACAGACGTCACATTTGAATGGGCGTTCTTTGGTATGGCTTCTGTAATGAATGTTCAGTGCACTTGCACAAGCAAATGTCTTTCCACAGAAGTAACAGGTGGTGTTCGACCTATTCCTATGTCGCCCCATGAGAAAAGAAGGAATACCTGAATCAAACATCGGGTGCATCTCACCACTTCCATACATCTTGTGTTCCATGTCTGGATCTGGGGAGCTGGTGCCAGATTCAAGACTTTCACCCTTTAACATAGTAGGATACTCTGTTCCTGAGCTTGTGTACATTGGACCACTCGTCACAGAATCAGGGGATGCCGAGGTACTTTTTGGAGTCAGGTCAAGAGCACCTTCACAGTTGCTACTGGTCTCATCTACCATCAGACGCTGTTCTTCTTCCGATGGTGATGCTGCAAAATGATCTTCCCTTTCTGAGGTATCTTTGGCTCCATTTGTCATCTTCTCTGGTTTAGTTGGAAGTAAGCCCAAATGATATGGCATATCCTTGGTATTGGCACTCTGATCATCTGCAACACCATTATAAAATGAATTTGTAAGCTTCAATCTTTTAGCTGACACATCCTCAGGGTCCTCTAATGGTCTTGTTGAATCATGTTTGTCACTATCATCATCATCTCCATTTGTTATCGGATCTTTAATATAGTTAAAACGAGCCTGCAGGGACTCCATAAGGTTCTCGGGCCGCTTTTCTTGTTGGGACTCTTCACGGAAGTAACTCTCACTGTCAAAAGTGGAATGCATCATCATATCCTCTGCAGCATGAAGCTTGAGGTGTTGCTGGAGAACTACTGGATTTGCAAAGTTCTTCTGGCAGATGGGGCACTCGTGTAGTGATGGGAAGGAAGGCTTCGCACGGTGAACACCATAGTGTGTCTTCAGGTTTCCTTTGGTGGTGAATGTTCTCCCACATATTTTACACTTGTAAGGTCTTTCGCCAGTGTGGATTCGATAATGCAGTTGGAGGGCATTCTTGCAGCTCAGCACCCGATGGCAGATTACACACTGGTTTGGTTCTGTGATCTTCTGTTCAATACTCTCAACGAGATGCTGTAGTTTGGATGTTTCTGATGACTTGAGCATATCATCTGCTGATAGCATTGAAAATGAACTGGAAGGGAGTATGTCTGAGCAACCAATATCCTTTACTTCCATTTCGCCATTTGAAGCACGTCGTAGACTCTCTAATGGTGAATATGAAGATGAAATCACCTTGGACGGAGCACTGCTGGGACGATCACCCTCTTCCCTGTCGTTACGTCTATGCTCCATTTTACTAGGAGTTTCTTTTTCCTCATCGTTTTGCTGTAAATCATGATCCTTCTCATTATTGTTGATTTCTTCCTCGTCATTACTCTTTACTGAATTAGGTAGGTCCATCTGTTGCCCAGATGACTGTGACTCTTCAGTTGGGGTTTTTGAAGACTCACTTGGGATACCAGGCATGGGAATCTGATCAATCGAAGGTGGTTGTAAAGGTTGGTCGTGAGGTGGTGGAGATGGTGGGTAAGGTGTGATGTCCATATCGACGTTAGGGTATTGGGCTTGATGCCGTTGAAAATGAACTTTGAGGTTACCCTTGGTCGAGAAGCGATTCCCACAGATGTTGCACTTAAAGGGCCTCTCACCAGTGTGTGATCTGATGTGAATCTGAAGTGCACTGTCACTTCCAAAGACCTTGTGGCAGAAGTGGCATTTGTGGCGAAAGAAAGCATCGTCTGTAAACTTTGGGTCGAACACAGAAACATTCGGTGGTTTGCCTTTTCGGTGAGAGAGCAGACCTCCTGGATACGGTAGAGGGGGAGGTACTTGTAATGGGCTGGATACTGACTGGAGGCTCGTCTGAGGTTGCTGTCCGAATATGTCAAACGGTGGATGAGGCGGTGGCAGTGGCAGTGGAAAGGCAGGAAATGGAAGACTTGATGTCTGCCTTACTTGAGTCTGTAACATCTCCAGGGATGATGGCATGATGGGGTGAGGTAACAAGGGTTTTGGCAGGCTGCTTGCTTCTGTAGATGTAGGAGGTTTGATGGTACTTGTTAAGTGGTCGACAATAGTCTCTTTGGTTTCTTTGGCTAAGTTACTAACACCGTGATGATACGATTCTGCAACAAGAGCTTGTATCTTCTCTTGAATTTGTAAAATGATCTGCATCTGCTGTAGATGCTGCTGATGAAGAGTATATAGCTGTTCCTGGATAACAGCGACACTTGACGGGAAGGGCTTCACACCATTTCTCCTAGTGGGGTTGGCATGACTGGTAACCTCACTCTCTGTTGGAGGGTTTCTCGGAATACCCTCATAGCAAGTGGTTGACGGCTTTGGTTCTGGAGTACCATTGTGAGTACCATTGTGAGGATTTTCCTTGTTCTTCAGAGACTGCACAGATGAGTACCCGATTGGTTGGGTTAATGGTGTGACATGTTGATTTCTTGGTTCGACCTCTGGAGAGGGTGCCACCTCCATGTTTTCTGTCATACTTGATTCATTGACCCTCTCCGAGTTATCGTGTTGCTTTTGCTCCTCGTTCATAATCACAACTACTCGTTTCTTGTTGCAGGATTCTTTGTGGTGCAGAAACTGTGATGTGCCAATGAACTCTCCCTGGCAGTTTCCACAGATGTGGACTTCTGATGAGGAGTCTGGGTGACTCATGGTTTCATCTTTTTGGTCGAGGTGCATGTTGTCATTGGTATCTGAAAGATAGAAAAGAATGATCATTGAGATGATTTGTCTGACCATTTGAAGCTAAAAGATCAATGGAATCTTATGTTAGTATAGAAAGTCCACATCAGTATTTTTGATACAACTTAACAAGGGTGAATTTTTTACACAAAGTTTACTAGTTTTTGTGTCAACCATTGATCCAAAACTGATTGCAATCAATCAAGTAGGCGGCCTTCCTTTCAGCTGTGTTCACTCAACGAAGCAAACGAACATGTAGTTGATAGTTCATATGCAAACCCAAACCAAACACTTCAAATACTTAAATATTTGACAAGATAGTTGAACCATGAGGAGCAGATCTAGTTAGAGGGATTTTATGGCCTTGACTAAACATGACATTCAGGAGAAAATGCTGTTTCATCTGTAAAATTGAAACACATCATTTACTATGTTTGAAGTCTTCCTACAATACAATTGAGTAAACAATGTGAAGTGACCAGTACAAACACAGGAGAAACTTTAATGCACCCACCCATATACATGAAAAGATCAAATAAAATGCTTTGCAAAGTGAAATACTGCCCTCTAATAAAACTACTAGCCATAGGTGATAACACAAGAAATTTCTTCATAAACCCAATCACAACTTCCTTAGTTCATAATCTCAATCATGAAAAATAGCAACTTGTCAAAAGGGCCACCTGCTATGCTTTGATCATTTGTATGGTTGTTTAGATAAGGGTTAATTTGAAAAGATTTAATACTAAATGACTACATGTATGCTGATGCATGTCCAGAAAATGTCTCGATATGTTGAAGATTTCCATTTGGCTTTGTGTCCAAACGAACAGACACAACAAATCAAGTAATGCATTTCATATTGATGCCATACAACAATTCTTTGCCCAAGGGCAATAACTTAGCATGGAATGGAAAGTAACATCAAAGAAAACTAGAAATGTAACAAATGCCATTTGGAGATGACTATGACAATTAGGTCATCATAGATCATTCTACATATTGTCTAGCAATGTACACAAGTTTGTAAGCCACCCAACAACACCTAGCCCCCCCCCCCATGCATACATACTTTTGCATAAGTTGGATAGTTGATATATATTAAACACCCCAGTGCATGAAAATTCAATTTAGTGAGAAACAATATATAGGCTCACAAAAACTTATGAACAGCAGCTCTCAAGTTGTACCACAGAATAAATGTAAACATTATTTTCTTTTCTACATTAATCCTGAAACTTGCCACTTACAGCATCTATAATCTAATAATGGAAAAAATTGGCAAAATCCTTAACCCAACTTACAAACTTGAGGATCTTAAAAATGCCTACTCATTCTTAATTGAACTACAGAACTGATAATAGCATATTCTGCATTTCCTTTAAGTGTCATAATAAACGTTTTTAACTATGATTTTTTTTATTAGGTCTTCATTTATCTCTGTTGAACTTTTCTCATTTAAGATAATGAGGATTCTTTTTGACCTGTTAATTTTTAACCTGTTAAATGAGAAATATTACTTAAATTATCATCGTTATCAGAAACGAGATTATTGTGTAAACATGTAGAGAGGGGATGTAACGGCACTTAGTCCACACTTAAAAGAGCGACATCTCTGTGACGATGATGATGATGTAATCAAACCAAATGCCCTTTGATGCATAAGCTGTTAGTTGGAGTGCATGTTTGCCAAGTAACATATTTTTTGCCCTTTATTTGCTTTGTTAGCTAAGTGTCATCATTTTATTCGGTTTGAATCACTGACCAACAAAGATGGGATGTTCTGTTTTTATGAGCTAGCCCTGTTTATGACCCTTGAAACTATCCTTGATTGAATCTCAGGAACAAAGAAAAGGGCAAACAGAGCAACCATGATAAGAAAGGATGTCAACAAGATTGTGAATCTAACAAATTAATGCAAAGCTTTCTCCATGTGTACAGACTACAGGACTTATTATCATAATGTATGAGAGGTGCACACATGCCATCAAAGTGCTACTCTATGGAGAGAAGTCTGTGCAGTTATGATGGGATATCATGGCTTACCGGATGGATGGCTGTAAGCATTTGAAGGATGGCATTTGTAGAACTGGTGCAAATTTAACATGAGTACATCACCACTGGATGGCATTGATGTTTGTTGAGGTGTGGGAGGAGGGTGTGGGTTGATATGTATAAGGGTCACATGCACAAATAAATGAAGGAACTAGTCAAGTAAAAATTTAAACATCAGTGAAAAGAAGTGCTTATGGGGTAAACAATGTATTTTGTAAAGTAGGTTGCAAAAAGCAATGAACTAATTGGCAGATTTTGAGTGCATCAAAGTAATATTGGATTCTTCTTAACTTCAGACATTATTTAGCTAGAATTCTCATTATGTTAATCTCTAAAATATTTCACTGGTAAGGTGATAAACCCTTACTCTATCCATAGACAACAGAAAAGTATAGCATTGACTTAACTAAGCTCCTTTCAAACTGTTATTGCTAATTTTCAATTACTTGAAGGCAAACAAAACAGCAAAACAGGATTATACTAGAATTGAATAAATCTTTTATACAATGATTGAAAGAATTGTTCATTCCATAAACTAAGCTTTTCAAATGGATGCATTGAATTGCCTCAGTTTTGAAGACAACAAAAATCCAGCTGTCTTTGTTAAAAACTCTCACATCTCCTGCTTTGGCAAACTGGCTCATCAACCTCTTCATCTTCCAAACACTCTTATGGCTTTGTTTGTCTGTATGCAAACATTCTTAAACTAACCACAAGTTTTTCTCATAGATTGCACTATTCTTTAATCAAACAAGGGAGTCAGTTTTGTTGTTACCAGACTAAATCCTCTTCTATCCTCTTTTTTTCTTCTTCTTTTCTGTTTGTGTGTGTGTGTGTGTGGTGTTATGCAAAAACAGTTTAAATAGGAAAGAGGCATAACATAATATATGGCAACTAAATACCATATGGTTTGGTTCCCATGTGTGTGGTCCACATTTTCTCTTTATGGATTATAGATAAAAACTCAAATTTAAAACCAAGATAAGCAATGGACTGTCATAAATAATTGGTTTGGTATTCAAAGTCACTGAAATTTTGGTAAATGAGTGGTATTAGGGTTTGCTATCCATGGATGCAGCACCTCAACAATATTTGCATTACTTCAGAAAGAGTTGTTGTGTTCCTTTAGTCAGACAAGAGAAAATGATATTCAGAATTCCTTGTGAATAAAAGCAAAGCCTAAGCTAAATGACCCTATGGAACATGACAAACTGGCCTGATTATGCAGTGGACCTATAAATTGGTTACCTCTAGGACTGGAAGATGATTAGGTTACATTGAGAAAGCTTAAAATACAAGATTTCAATAAACAATATGCTACATGGTACAAAATCAAAACTATAGTATGGAAATGTTTTCCCAAGAAGTAACGGGGGCAGTATTGAAGAACTCAGCAAGCATAGACTACTGATGTGAGATGTGATTAATTCACTTTGGCTTCAGTTTTGAGTTCAATATTTCTGTATGCTGCCATGTTGGATGATTCTAACTGTACTGTCACAGTATTTACAGACTTTGCAATCAGCGTTATAGGCCTTGCCGACTTTGCAATCCGCGGTCCCCCTCACAATTTTGCAAGGCAGGTAAGAGTGACATAATAGTTTTCCTTTTCGGGAAACCCAAAGAGTAGTTCTATTGTTAAGTTTTTTGACATACGTTTTATATACTTATGCGTAAATCTTGCACAGGACCCCAAGTTTGTAACACTTACACCGTGAAATTCCTGACCAGTCAAGTGCTTATCATAACCTCTGGTTGGTATTACAACAGTCAGGATGGACAACAAATACATTATGCTTCTTATCTGATGCATATTTTCTTTGTGCATTCCCTTCTACCACCACATATTGTGACTGATAAGTTAGCATAACCTGCATATATTATTCAACTCTCAGATATGAGATGACATTTTCCCATGTAGCATTATTCTACAGGTCTATATCCCATACAGAAGCTGGAGATTTATCTCTTCGTTTTTATCATTTCAATGTGATTTATATGCAAATGCAAAATGTATAGCATTCAGACCACAACCAAATAAGCCAACCAGCATAATTAGAAACCATCTTGTTATTACAGGATAATATATAATATACATATTATGCAACCATTGTAAACATCAGTGTTTAACTGCAAGAGAAGGATATTTGCATCTTTTTCCAAACCTATATGAAACTCCGTTGAGTTTCAGTGTTATTGACCCATGACAGTATAGGCCTACCCAAAGTACAAACACTTACAAAGGCAATTGGGGAACTTGCTAGTTGCTATTTTATGTGACCTGCAAGGAAAGAGGTTTATTTGTGTTAGTTTGTGACAATCATGCTTGATATGAAACAACTTCCATCCAATCCATGTTATGCATCCATTCATAACACGCCCAAAGACTTTCCAACTGATTAATGTCCTTTTTTGTGCAGTAGACATCAAATCTGTTTCAATCTTTTTACCAAATTAAAATGAAAATTTCAAGATTTTTTTTCCCTGACAGTATGTTCTCTGTGTGTTTGTCAATGGCATCGGTGAAGAATTCATTTGCAAAACTATATTCTACTTTTAAGCCCCACGATGAAGTCCGTAAGACAAAACATGTTTTAACAGATACTTGTATGCTTGGTAAAAAAAAAATTTACTTGACATTCACGCCACAGGAAATTTATCAACAATGTGTTTTTTCTTTTCTTTTTTCTCTTACATTTGTTATTTATTATTTTATTTTTTGGGTCTCCAGGGGAACCAAGTAAAAAAAAAAGGGGCTCGGCTGACAGCAGATAAAGTTTACAGGTATTGCTCTCAGGATAGCATCATCACAGCTACCCGGAGGTTAATTACCACATGATCTGTTTCCAGCTTGTAAAAACATACTTGTTCAAATTTAACCATCTATCAAGGACAGTTTCATGTCATTACATCATGAAGGCACAAAAACGCCCCTAAGACACTGAATTGTTTAATTTTCAGGGACAATATTTTCATATACAAAAGACAGCCAGAAGCAAGAAAAAACTTCATCAGGAACAGATCTTTGGCGAAACCTAAACGGTGGTTTCTACAGATTCTTATTTTAAAGGATGGTTTGGGGCAAGGTCAACGCAGAATAGCTATAACATTATCATTAGAACCGTGACAATAATTCACAATCACAGAGCATCAAGTCCCAACACATGATCTTACATTAGGCGAGCTAATTTTGTCCATAAATTTTGACAAGGATTTTCAAAATATCGCCTTTTTATTACCTTTGGCTATGGAAGAGAGTTGCTAATTCAAAATACCATACCACTCTTCCTTTCTCAAACAGAACCCCCAAACACAACTTTTTTTGACAGTACTTACTTGACACCAGAAAAAAAAAATAGTAATAATAATTGTTAGGCCAGAAAACCTATTCAGTATCATATGTCAAAACATCTTTCACATCTCCTGTTTATTAGAAACTTGGGAAGATTTAATCTCACCTCCATTTGAAATATGATGTGTATAGTATCATATAAAACGTAATGTCAACTAACACAGAAAGGCTCTGATACACAGCTCATAGAACATGCTTTAGGATACAAGTTCTAAGACAACAGGTTACCATTAAAGCTTGCAACTTCATATTAAACACAAATTTTCATGTTTGAGACCACCTAATTGGGAATTCATGATATGATGATGCAGTAGGTAGTGTCCATGCTATCCCCAATGTTCTGGTCATTCTACTAAGAATATATATATATATACTACAGTACTACTCAAATAAGATATCAGAGTGATTGTTATTTTTAAGATGACCTCCTACTGTATAGAAATGTATTCACAAATGTGAACAATAGTAAACAAGTAAATAATATGATCGACGGCGAGCAAGTCTGTCCTTCTATTGTTCATATACAAGTCCATAAATTTAGAAGAAATTTATCCATATTTCATAAGTTTTCAAGAATAATTCAAGTCAAACTTGGCCAATTTAGGCTTTAATACATACTGTACTGGTTTGGAATTTTAAGTATTGAGTGTTCCTGTAACAGACCCACAACTGTACATACAAATAGGAGTAAATAGAACTCGCAGATTACTTCCTGGGAAATTTTTGCATGTATGGAGAGTACTGTTTCTATCAAGTTAAATTCAAAATAGATGCAGTAAATGCTTTGAAGTATTTCCTCTTTTCAGGAGGATATTGCAAGTATTGATATGGCTTGTAGTTGCAGATTCACTTTCAGTTTGAAGCCAAATACAATCTTCAACAACACAATCAATATATGTAGGCTCATAGCAAACTTGTTGTCACGTAACATGATCTTTCCTCAACATATTGTACAAAACAATATAATTGACCCCTAATCTTGCGGACTACTTTCGTAATCAGTTGTGTAACTGTCCGAAACATACAATAACATAACCAGTTGCCATTATATAGCTTTACATAAATCTCGCCGGTCAAAAAAAGCAGCCAGTTCGGACAAGTTCTACTGATAAATTGATAATACCTCTCTTAACTGTCCTCCCATATCATGCTTGAAAGCACTGGTGTATTTTCAGTACAAACAGGTTTCCTAACCTTGATCTGATAGAAACATGATATTCATACTGCTCGTACTGACAATAGGAGTGCTCTGAGGCGACGTGACATAACACTACAGTATAGAAGGAATTGTCCCAACTGGATGCAAAAATAGATATTTCTTCTGAAACATTTAGGATACGTAGAGAGTTTGGTTGTACTAGATTGTGATATTAACTTTCCTTTGGGACTTCAGATCTCACCCCAGCCAACTCCCCACACCC
>JAAAKB020000021.1:1779040-1793081 GCA_010014835.2 Apostichopus leukothele | reverse complement strand
TTATGCTATTCAAAGCAAACACTATGCTATGACTTAAAAAAATACTGAAAAAAACTACTTTAAGTCATAGCAAACTTCATAAAAACGTGATATTATTATTATATCTGAGATACTATTGTTTTTTACTTTATCTTAATATTATTATGGCTGTACCTTGAAAAGTGGAGCTTCTGACACAAAATTCCTTAGGGGGTACTGACTGACCTTTGGTTAATAATTGTAGTATCATGAATTTAACAAAGTCATCAATCTACTATGGCAATAAACTTTTCTGCCCAGAAGCTTGAATCAGAAAAATTAATTTTGCATCGATGCAAAACTATTAATAAGTACAATCACTTGGCAACCTCTGATCCATATATACATCTTGCATTGGGAACAGTTTAAATACTGAAACTTTCACTGCATAAAAGTTATCTTGGACTTAGTAGCTCTTGCATTTTCATTCACTAATTAAATTGCATTCATTCCTAGTTGAAGAGGATACTGTACCGTCTCAATAAACAGGCTTTTCGAAAGTTTCTAGTTTGAGAGAACTTCTTATCTTTTTTAATCCACGTAAAGTCTGCTCTGTTCATTCCCAGCATCCTAGCGGAGTACAATGTATCACTATTACAATATTATCCTACCTGATAACGACTGAATTGTTAGAAAATGCAATTATTTAACCCGTAACCATTTTCTCTTTACACAAAACTGTTTCTTTTTATCAATCTTGTCAAGAAGACACCGAAGTATTATATTTCCCGCTAGGAGCAATGTGAGCAATATCTGAGCTGGAGGTAATACTGTATGGAAACGGATCACAGTCAATAGAGGAAAAACTAGGATTAAAATCGATGAGAAACAGGTACAAGGCTTTGAAAAAAAAACTGGTCTAGCAAGGTTTTTCATTTGGTATTCTGCATACCAAAAAAATAAACCACCCCAGCTTATCTTGCCCTGCCTCACAGGGTAAGGAAGGATGTTGCAAAAAGAATTGATTTGAAAACCAGAACACGGATTAAGGATATCCATTACATATCTTGGAGGAAGAGGACAGGCTTTAGCACTTTATTCATTAATATTAGATGACAAAGGAATGATAGTTTTCATCAATTCCTTCAAATAGGAACAAACCAATGATTAGTTGTTTGTCTTCCAATTTTTTTTGGGGGGGGGGGAGGGCGGGGGCCTTTCCGCTATTGTTTCTTTATAATAAACTTGTTCAACTAACATGCAAAGTGGAATAGTTTCTCCTTCTTGTACTTCTATTTAGTGTCACATTGTTTGCCAATGGGATATCCTTTTATGTACAGCTTAAATAAAAATAATTAGCAGACTCAAGAATCACTATTTCAAAAAAAAAAAAAAAGTTAAGTAAAAGTAAAATCATACTCCACAACTTAAAGATCCATAGATCCAGTAGGGAAAATTATATATGGTTGAAAATACAAGCATGTATTTCATTGAACTTTGAAATTGTAACTCTCAGCAGTTATATAATGAAGCATACCATATTTTATAGAAACTTGGGAACCCAAGGTACAGTTCACCTGCTAACTCCTGGATCTATTATTTTGTTATTTCCTAGTCTGTAGCATGTTAGAATTGATTTTCACTTTCACTTAAATCATACTGTACATGTTTATCAATGTACATTGATATTGAAACATTTGGATGCACTATTTACAAAAATTGTATAAAGGTAACAAATAGTCAACTACAGTAATTTTTCCTCCATCTGTTGATTGACTAAATGGTGATGTTATAAAAGGACCAAAACCAATGAGGTAATGTGGAAGGGTTACCATTTGCTATTTGCAACTTTTTAATGTTCTGTGGCATTCAGAATGAAAACATTACCCCCACCTTATAGCACATGTATGTAAATATTATTCATACTAAAAAGTTATGTGGCCCCCTTTGTACCCCAAACTTTTCTTTGACCTTTCTCAAGAGAGACCAGCTGTCAGCGGAATCGTCTCCTCGGCTGACCAGCTCATAGCTGAGCCTGCATCTCTCGTCTTCTCCGGTTCTCTCTTTATTTTTTGAATCATGTTGTTTGATACGGTAACCCCAATTCAAAAAATATTCTGGCCCCCTGATAGAAGGTTTATGAAAACAAGACAAGAAAGCTAAAAGCATAGAAAAATTGAATATCCCTTTCAGCCTCTGAATACTTGGATCAAATCTTTGAAGAACAAAAATTGAGTATTATTGAGGTCAAGATTTTATTTTCAAACTTAGTTTTTGCATCTCCTCCTCCTCTGCTTTCAACATTCCACAGTTTATTCTTTCCGTAAGAAGAGTTGCCAAATTTCTGACGCCTGCAGATGATAGCCGATATCGTCCGAAAGTCTTCGCTGCGGACATCATAACCAAAGCTGCGAATATGAATGTACTCAAGAAGACGGGGGTACCGTACTTCTGCCTGTGTTATCTGCTATGTGCCAGTTATGCCTCTGTTTATAAATGCCTCCTCTTAGAATAATGCTGGCACGGCAGATGGCGATAAATCACGAACAAGACATTTATCTTATCTACCGGGAAGGATGTCAGTCTTACAGAAGATGGAAATTTTCTTTTTCTGGATTTGCCATCTAGACTCAGATGAGGGCACACAAAGGGGGCAAAACTTATCTAATTCCTTGCCCCCTTCTTTAATTTTAACCTTTCATTTGATCTCAGATGAAGTCTGCAGTCTAAAATAACCAGTCAGACTTTTTTTTCTTTTTTTGCTTTTCTGTTTTACGGGAGCATCTCTGAATAATCACTACACATATCACATGGGAGGAGTTATGATGTTGGCCGAAATAAGCAACATCAGAAATTACCAAAAGAGGCCAAACAGGTGTGTTTTTAAACAAATTGTAAATAAAAATTTCACAGCGAGCCAAGGTTCATTATATTTATTGTTCTGACTCATTTGTCTTGCAGAGTAACATATTCCGCAAGTTTTTTAGAAATAAAGAATGATTGTATGTTTGGGTTCTCTTCTCTCATCTAACCAGAGGATACACTGCCCCAAAGAAGATAACCAATGTAACAGCTAAAACGATGCCAATTTCACACTGTTAGTGTCCTCGGAATTACAAATGCCACAATACATATTATATGATGAATAATCATCCCACTATGATGCCATATTACACATTAATATTTTTGATAATTCTGGTGACCATTTTGATGTTTGTTTTCAGTATCAAACAAATATTATTCTTTCCCTTTCCTTTTGATTTCTCTTTTGCTAGTTTTGGCAACATTCTCAGTAAACTTTGGCCAGAGAGAAAACCACACGAAAAACATGAGAGTTTTCTTCGTGCTGCGATAACAATTTCCATCTATTACATAACTGCATATACAATCAAATTCATTGTCCCCCCGTTTAATCAAACATGTCCAAGAGCTCTGAACAACCACAAAGTGCCAGCATATCTGTTTTCCTAAATGGTACTTACATATTTTATCAGATCCTTTTTCTGGCAATCTGTTACGTAACCGACGGCGCATATATTACATATTGTGCAACTTGCAGTGTGACATCAGCACCGGGGAAAGCAATTATTAATTTCAAGTATAAGCTCACCACATCGAGGGCCCTTCGTGGCAATTATTATCCTGTCATTAATACTCACAAGCATTCTCACTATTTAGAAAAATACGACAAATTAAAAACATGCTGGCTAAATGAGCTCTAGACTATAGGCTGAATAGACCAGCAATCACTTCAGAAATATGGCAATGAGAGGAAGAATATAGAGTTGGCTGGCACTAATGGAAAGATATTAACTGGTAGGTTAATTAAAGCTAGATAATTATTTGACGCCACGGTGTGGACATAATTGGTTGAGTAAAATAGTTTGTTTTTTTTTCTTTTTCTTTTTTAGCATTATAACACTGATGATACTGTATTAGTAAATGCTGGCCGATAGTTTCGGTTATTCTTATTAGATGATGACCTTTTAATAGAAAAGTTGCGGGATTATACGATGGTTAAAACTCATTTTGCTGCAGGATTATTTTCAACATGAAATTATTGTAAGCCTTAACCTTGGCTGTGTAAAGTTTTCAAGTCATTCAAATACATATTGTTGAGTGTGAATATTAATTATAAATACTCCCATATATATGGTACAGCTTTTTTGTTCATTAGTGTTGCTAACTTGCTTTACTATTAGAAAGAAATCCTTTCCTTAGCAAATTTTAGAATCCATTTTAGTTTTTACATACAGTATGATGTCACTGCCCCTCAAATTTCCTAAAATAAAAATTTTAATTCAATGTATGCATAAAACAGCCGGTTTTCATTAACTAATTCATATTCAGATCACCTGTACTCTGAGTTGTCACACACATCTACATACATCTCAAATACTTGAAAGTAATTTAAGATAAAACTGGTGCTAACCTGCATGGCTCCAGTCACCTACAGACATGTTCCAAATCAATAGCAATGTTAATCAAGTGCTATAAAGTAAGCAATCTTTGGGTGACAATAGCTACAACAATGGTTTAATTTGATCAAAAAATGAAATAAATCCTTGAAAAATATTCTATGTTTACTATGAGAAATTGAGAGCAATTTAACAGTATTTTATTCATATTCTGAGTTTTGATGCAAAGCAAAGAAAAAGGAATTTAAGAATGTTTTTTTTTTTTGAGCAAAAATAGTACTCAATAATCCACACAAAAGTTTGCTTAATTGGAGGTTTTACACAGTAGAAATGTTTAATATACAGTACACTTTGATATAAGCAGCAAAACTGTGAACCAAAGATACAATTTTGTGCCATACAGTGTCATATTAATAAGCAGCTGGTGTATGAAGAAATCTCGTGCATGATTCCTGCAGTAGACACGGCAATTCCTCCCCCTGTCTGCTGATTCAAGAATATTACTCTTCTTTTTTTTTTGCACTGTTCCTGCCATTGTGGATGAACGATCACGTTATACATACATATACTAGCAACAAGTTGATAGACGTGATATGACTGATGCTGAAAAAATATTATTACAAGATAATAAAATTTGACATGATTCGTCTGCGAGGTAAACACTTCCTAACGTAAATCTATTATGCCAACTGGTAATATCGGGCCGTAACAACACGCAGATGAAATAACAAGCAGGGGGGCCTGAGCTGAGCAGATTTCATGCTTCAAGGCCAAGAACAGATACAAATTAGTTTAGTACTTAATTAGAGAGCATAAAACCTGGATGATATGAAATGAAAGAAGGTGAAATTTTCATACTTGTCTGCATTTATATGACAGGTGAAAATAAATGACTAGAAGAAATGGGACAACATAAAGGATAATTGCTCCACAAAAAAATAATAAAATCCATATGCAATGCAAAAAACCTTTTTTTTTGCAATCTCTAAAAGCCCAGCTGGTTTATAAAAGGGGGTTGGATGAAGAATGTCTTGTTTCTATAGACTTCACTGTAATAGATGTTTTTAATTGGTGCCAGCTTTCTGTGTTCTGTCAAAACATTATAACTAGCTTTTGTTTAGGGAAGAAAAGTTTGACATCTGCATCAAGCGAAACTGTATGAATTATCCATGGTTTTTGTAAAATTTACACAAAGCTAGAAATTGGCACAGCTACTTCATAGACAAACAACACACTGCCACTGTAGTAATTACTGTAGTACATGGAGGAATGAAATAAGTTATTAGAAATTAAAAAGTTAAAAGATATTAGAAATGGTATTTTAAAAAAAATGCAAACTAAAATATTACAGAGGTAGAACTACAGTGATTGGTTGCCCTAGCAAGTACAGTAAGTAGGATTGAACATGATTATCCTTGAATTTATTCATCTCCTTAAACAGCCTTTTCTTTCATTTGTCAATATCAAACCTGCCAAATTACTCATACATCTTACATAACAGACACAGTTTGATTCTTACTGGTATAATTATAGTCATAAATGAATAATGATGGCATTCATTTCTAAAAATATACAAATGGCCAACATCACAGTTTGTCATATTTTCCAATGAAAAATGTATGTAAAATGTCCAAGTTTGAAAATTGGACTTTTCAGTTGCCGCACAGATAATCTTTTATATGCTATTCCATATTAAAATAACATAATGTAATTTACTAGCTAGTCGACTCGACTTCAAATATTGACATAAATGTATAAAGCTCTGAAATTTCTCATTTTGTTGCTTACATCTGATTAATACTAATTACTTATCAAAAGTTTCTGTTGAGAAGAAGTAAGTGAATGATCCCTAATCTTCATTGATTTAAACAAAATCTAGGAGGGCGGCTTAGTTTGTTCAGTTGCAAATTCATTTTAAGTTTGACGGATGTGGTACAATGCAGAACATATCAACAACAACAAAACAAATTTATATTTCCTTGTGTAGAATGCCAAGTTTTTGGTGTCACATGCCTTATTATTGAATAAAAAAAAAGAACCACAATTTTGTTTTTTCAATTTACTGTTGACCACTAGTTACAAGAGAATTTTATCGTTTGTTAAACTTTGGAAAACCACAATTAATTGGGGGTGTTTGGCTTTGTTTTTTATTCTTTGGAACATAATCCTTAAATTTCCCTACAACGTTTATTAAACTTCATACCAGGAAATTTCATTGTGCCTTTATGAATATATACTATTTTACCTAAGGTTAAGAAAAGGTTACGAAAAGGAAAACGGAAGGACTATTCCATGCCTTGAAGTTTGAACCTTTGACGCACTGTTAAATAAGTCTAGGTAACATTAAATAAAGTAGATTACCTACTTCCCAGGTTGAAATCAAAACTGATATTATTAAGAGTTTACTTTCTTAGCACTGTTATGAGCATGCAGAAAAGAATATTCCTAACTCTTGTTGCTAAATCAGTTCCAACCTGCAAAACTTAGTTTTGTTAATCATTGGAAATACTTTGGACTCTTTGGATTCTCTATTTACTGTCTTTGTTTTCAAGAAATCTGAAGTCGACAATCGCATTTCATATACAAAATAAGTCTATGGAAATTTCATATCTACACAAGAAAACAACTACAAACCTCCTTGTGTCAAAAATAGATGTCTCCAAAAAATTGTTGACATAGGCTACTAATAGGGACATAGATGTATACAGCTTCCATCCAAAATGAAGGATAACCTAGGCTTAAATATAAATAGTTAATGATGAAAGCTTTAAGACCTATGTCTAAACTTGTAGTGAAGTTCTCAAGATTGTCTAATAATTGTGCAACATTAATCTAACTAGCAGTTTTAACTGTGCTTTAAAGAGATTTACAATTTTTTTCACACTTCATAAATTTTTGGTTTTCAAATTTAGTTGATAATGTTAGTATATAACAGTTCTGTTTCAAACAATATGGGTTGTTAATTTGTTAGAACAAGTATTTTGGCATTCAAAATTTCAAATTCATCCATAGTTTTCATTTACAGCATGCTTTACTGGTTTATGACTGATTTGCCTTTTTTAGTATTTTCGAGTATGAGTGTGTTGGGAATTAGTCACAATTAGTCAAAGTATATGAAGCCTTTCAGTTAAAATGAAAAGCATTACAAGTCTGCCGAGGAAGAATCTAGGCATATCTGTAGTTGCCGACTGTGACTCTGCGTGAATCAGGACAGGGTCAGGACATTCCATTCTGATAAATCAATTTTATATTTGTTTTTTTTTTTATATCTCTACTGTACTGTACTGTGCTGCTCCATTGGGGTGGGGAGGGTCACCAATGGCAATTGTTAGTAATCACTTACTAATAACAACAACCCTTCCAAACCTTTTGTAAACTTTGCAAGCTTTGTGCACAACTATAAAAAATATTTGCAAACTTTTCAACTTCACTTTTTGGGTTCCCTTTTGAATTACCTAAAAATACTTGGAGCTCATTTCCTGGTTCATAAACTATGATTTTGGCAAAAGCTTTCACCAGCTGATGGACAAAGTATGCTGCTTGATTCATTATCCTTTCTATACTGTGGTAAAATGCTACTCCTTTCCTTGTTAACCTACTCTTAGAAGTATATAATTTTATTTTACGATAATAAATGTCTATAGTGGCAGGACTGGTGAAGCATAACGAGTGGCAATGCAGTGAATGCACAATGGTCTGCGTCAGAGTTAACCAGACAATGCAGAAGTACAAATATCATTCATAATGATATAATATAAGACACTCTCGTAGACCTAAGGATTTCTTTCTTCACCTGAATCTATTCCAAACCACTGAATACGAAAAGCCAATTCCACAAAATAAACGAAAACCGCACCGTGTATTACAAGAGATCTGTTGTGGAAGACTAAACAGAGCTCTCATCTGCATAATACTAAAAAAAGTTGATTCGAGTTGTAGAACTTAAGACTCGGAATTGTATGACAAAATTCAGTTCATTAGTTTGAGACGATTCAACAAATTTTTCTTCAAATAAATGAAAAACCTTACGACATTTCCATACATAGGTTTTCCCTTAGACGTTTACCACCATCAAAATTTGTACTGTAAAGTGCACTCCAATTTGTGACAATCCACTTGAATTAGTTAACAAGGATAATAATGGCAAAGAAGAGGGTTTACACAGTATATACCTGTTGAAAAATGTTTATATACAAAGTTGATGTACTTACTTCTTTTTACTTTTGTCACTTATAGAAACGACTGGAGTTCATGGTGATACATTTTTCAAAGCTATGAAACCTATGAAAAATCCCATACTAATGTAGTTTGGTATAAACATTTTACTACTATTTAAAATGTCATTTCAAATAATGAAGGAAAATGGTTTGCAATTTGATGAATTTGATGTACAAAGTTGATGGACAAGTTGATAATCGATGCCCAGTGGTATATTTATACTCGCTCATTATTAACCTTCATTTAGGTGACAAAAATATCTATAGGGTGCCTCAGTTCCACCCTATGGAAATCTTCTTTTGTGTGATACTGTGCAGGTTTGGTACAAATTTTGATGACCATGCAATAGTTCCAAAAACAAAAACAGTTTGTGACAGCTAACTGTGACAACAAAGTTTTTTGTAAAACTGTATTCAATAGAAGTACTTATTAACTCATACAGTGGGGCTAAGTAGGATTTGTTGAACCGTAGAAATAGTGTGAAATGGGCTATTAAAACAGGAATTAAAAAAAATTAACTCTAGCTTGAGAAGAAAGAACTGTGGGCCATTCTTACCTGTGCTTGAAGCTGAAGTCGTATTGCATTAAACAATTTTATGTAAATATTGTACCTTCAACCATTCTTTTGTAGGTTGAATTTTTTTTTTCAGGTTGTGATAAAACAAATAAAAAACTATCATCAGGGTTTGAAATGGCAACTTTTTTGGGAACAAAAAGTGGGTTAAATTTCTTGGTAACCGTTGTCTTAGAAGTTGACATAGCCTGTTAAAATTGCATTGAAACATGTAAATTTCAGGAAATTGTATAAAATCGTATAATATCTACCAAAATATGTTGTGAATAATCTCTAAACTGAGGAAGTTAATGTCCACTGGAGGGGGCAATGGAGTATGAAGCAGCTAACACCATATTACAGGGTACAGAGACAAAAATGAAAACAGAATCAATGGCACCTGTAAAGTGAGTGTCCAACATGAAATATTTCTGATATGCTTGACTGCTTTCACAGAATACAAACAACCTTCTCCATAGAAAATCTGATTTCAATGTGGCAATTGTTTGACACACAAAAGACTCTGTGAACAAATAACTTCTATCTATAAAGATGGAATGTCCAGGGCTCATAATTTTCTAAGAACAAATGTTATAAACAAGTAGGTAGAGGCTTGGCTGATAGTATTTAACAAGAGAATGTGAGGTAGAAATTCTTTGCTGTCAGAACTTTGTCACTATTGAGGTCATCTGCTGGGAGGATCAAGCCATCATCTTGGCGTATAGACTATATTGAATCCAACAGAGCTAAATGTGCTAAAAAATTCTCACAACATTTTACATAAATTTTGACACACTTTGAACAGCATCCTTCATTGTGTGTTGGAACTATTTTTTCCATGTTAAATAGCATGTCAGAAACCTAACTGTTCCAAGTGTTGTAATGACACAAGCTGAGAAAGGCAATTTGAAAATAAATTTGTGTATCAATAAGATTATAATTTTGGATTTTTTTGAAAAGACAATGAATAAAATACAACTACAATGGCAACATTTTTTTGTCGGAGGGTTCCATGGCAATGAAGGTATGTCTTTCTGGATACAAATGCATCACTTGATAATGGTTATTTATCACACACAAAAATAACATTTTGATTAAGACAAATGCCTCTTATGATAACTTAAAACTTTAAGCGACAGACTATGTTAAATGACAGACTAATTTAATGACAGACTATACTATTTTGAATGTAATAACAGCCTGAAAAAGAGTTAAGAACAAGATACATTGCTTCACTTCAATAACAGTGAAATTGACTGACACTAAGATTAAAACTCTTTTATTTTTCTCCCATTTATTTGTAGGGGTGTGTTTTGCTTGTTAAGAAATACCCAAACTGGTGAGTTGTTTTATGTTCGTAACAGCATGTTGCAACTACGTTTCATCTTTCGTTTTTACAATTAACGTGATGATATCGACTTGAGAAAATGTTATTCTATTCTTATAACATTATCTAATCTTAAAACATTCCTCACATTAAAAGTGTCACAAATGTCTATAGTGTAGTCTATAAACTGTTGTGTAACAATGTTACACAATGAACTAAAACATGAATCCTTTTTCAGAGTGGATTCTGTTTAGACAAAATATTACTGTAGCCTATCTCCGATAATTACAGAATGGTTGATTGCAAATATCTGAATGCATAATATACCAAATTAATATGCTATTTATGAAAATGAACAAAAAAAAGGACAATAAGCTGCTTAATGTTACATGAACTTACAATCTAGATATATGAACTTGCATAAAGCCAATACAACAGTATAGGCATACTGTTAATGAGATATCTGAGTACCAGTAAAAACCACTCATAAGTAGAATACCACCATATTGCCAGCTAGGATACTGCAAAGAATTATTTTAAGTTTGTCAAAAGAAAATCAGAATACAAATTAAGGTTTGCAAATGACAGAACTTGAAAGGGAACCTGAATCTACTGAAAATATTTTCAGGTAAGGTCAATAGCTCATAATAGTAGATAAAAGCATATTAATTATGAATTATATATTAGGCTAATGGTTATATCGTCACATATTCTTTTACCAGCAGCAGTTATCTGGTATGTAGTCCTAGGGAAATATTTTAGTTAAGACTTTAATAACATTAGAAATAGAGCAAATGTGCAAAGCTAATAAACAGAAATAGAGAAAATGTACAATTTCACTCCAACAGCACCTAGTGTAGGCTATAGTATTTTTTTTTTTAGCTGAATGTGGTCTCTGCTCAAAATGCTATTGTAAAAATTAAATTCAAATTTAATAACTGAACACTCAAATTTTACCAGAGATTTGGTGTGGGTAATTGTTTGTAACTATTTATAGCATTTAAGGTTGGTGGGGGGGGGGGGGAGATTGTGTGTCACAGGTCAACTTTGTAGGGCCTTCTCCTTCACACCAACCACCATTTTTTAGTGCCTTAACGTAGTTTCTTAACTATTGTTAGTGTCATGTTAGACTATTAAAATAGTTATGTAACGCAATGCGCGATACATAAGACCAAACCTCCTAGAAAGAATACTAGAAAGCTCTTCTAGGAAAATATAAATATTTGGCTTAGTTAATCGTTACAACCGTAACGTACCCTACCTACCTACCCCTCCATGTGAATAAAAACTTATTTACATATCGCTCTTTCTGACAGCATTCTTATTTTTTTCCACGGTGCGAAAAAAGTTTACGGTAGTCATACACGACCCCACTATCCACCTGAATAAGAATATAAACGCACAAGAATAGAGGCCCATGGAGTTAAGATGCCCATAATCAATGGACCATGAAAATCCTGTAGAAACGTAGAGGAACGCCGTAAGGCGATAAAAGGCAAAACCGTTTGCAGCCCATGTCCATGGTCCAATTACAAAATGAGAAAATCTTCGAAGAAAAATATTAAACAATTTCCAGCAAAAATAAATTCTCCGACAAACATCGGTAGAAACTTGTTTGATTATCTTAGTTTCCAAGACCCTGAACCGCTGCTTCTTAGTAGTACCCTACATTGCTCCTATGACAAGAAGCTTAGGGCTGGTAGACTATACTCACCGTTGCTCTCCGAGACGGACGGCGCGGATTCCTCTCGCACAGAATCCCCGGCGATTTTGTTGGTTTCGCCACTAATAACACCTAAATGCTGCTGCGGTTTTGATTGCTTACGCCTTGACATGCCGGCGGCTCGTTCACTAAGGCCACTGTAAGAAAGAATACATTTAGTTTTTACTTCACCTAGTGTCTTTTTTTTTTTGCACGAAACTCTTCTGTAGTAGGCGGTATAGTCGCGGGTACCAACCTTCCTTCTCTCGGCTGAGTTCCGGTAGTACGCGCGATACACGTGGAATTGCTACACTACTAGTAACACACTTCAGTGAGCTTCACCGTCGATGGTCGTTCGCTGTTCTCTGATTGGTCAGTGACACTGATGTGTATTCATCTATTGCTAAAATCAGCCATTCAACTTCATGTGTGGCATTATATTAAAATGCACTTTAAAAACCACGAAAACTTGACGAAGAAAATGAGAACAGAAAACTTCTGCATTTGTTAACAAAAAGAGATGGCAATAGCCAATCCATTCATATCAGCAATCGAGGAAGGATTGTTACAATAGCTTCACTAATTCAACAGCAAAGGGGGGTTAGATTTCAATAGAAACAGAGCGATCGATTTTTCTTAGCCTCTTGTTCTCACTCCGCGTATGGCGCATTCAATAAATATGAGCTAACCTAAATACTTGATACATAGATGGTGTGAGTTTATACAAGATGGCCTTAGATGCAAAAACTATAATATGTTGACAATACCGACCGTAACATTACGTAATGTTGAGTAACACTTTTGTACGTTTATGATAGCAGCATTCGTGGTTGCTTTTCCCATAATGCCAGTTTTGGTTGTAAAGGGATACAGTGTTTAGTCATCGATTATGCTGTTTTTGAAGGTCATTTTCCATGAAAGCGGTTGTAGTAATAACTTTTCATCTTTTAGGGGATCTTCGTGTTACGATTTTAGTTTTGACTTGTGACCAAAGTGAGGTCACAGTTCTTCATTAGTTAGGAAATTCAATATTTTCATTGTATATGTGTGTAGTTAACTACGATATCGTATACTTAAGATTTAACAGGCGGAATAAAGTACACAGACATATCTACATTGTAGAGTTACCATACGTTCCGAAAAGTCGGGATTTTCTATTGGGAGTGGGGGGGGGGTAGGGGTAGGGGGAGAAATCATTCGGACCGTAAAGAACACATGCTATTTGTCCCCTTATATTTAGCAGTAAAGTAGAAAATTATTACTGCCACATTTCTACATTAGTGGTAATGCGTTTGAAAGAAGACGTTTTCCCAGTTGAGCATTCAAAAATGTCACAAATATGCAATGAAGTGAGCACATAACAGGCACTTTTACCATCTGTGGGGGTTACACCGTCAATTTTTTTCTATGATTGCTGTATAACAGACTGTTGTGTTGGAACGAAAGAAACATTACAAAAATATCTAAACTCTTCTGACATTTAGGCCTACGTTTTTGTTTTCTGCAAAAAGTGTAAAAAACAAGTAAATGATCACTAGGGTTCAAACTTCAGCAAACATTTCCCGTGGTAAGCTTGAGAACCTTCGTATAATGTCTCTGTGATAATTAAATGTATGAAGTAACAAATCCTCAACGTGTTGGTATTATTTGTAGTAGGCCCGCCTATTGCCCAACCTGCATGAAGAGATACTTCAAGTGTTAGCAGTTGTTAGCAAAACTGGACCAATATACTATACTAACGTGTAACGAAATTATCGTTGATGGGTGTTAGTTGCATGATATATACGGTATACTGTATACCCAACAAGGAATGTTTGTACAAAGTTAATCACAAGTTTATATATATATATATATATATATATATA
>JAAAKB020000021.1:1618523-1629435 GCA_010014835.2 Apostichopus leukothele | reverse complement strand
CAAATGTCTGGCGACGTCACTGTGTAAGGTGAGCAACATATTAACGTCATTTACAGCAGCAACATGATAGATGAAATAAGCTGCTCATCAGCTGACATTTTGTCCTTACTTTGGCAGATCTGCAACATGAAGCCTTTTTTTCATGATATTATCATGATGATCAGCTATTTTACAGCGTTCCATAACAAGTAATTTTGATCTGAAACTTCCGTCTGTCTGAGAAAAGTTCAGATCCTCATCTTACGGAAGCGTAGAAGACACATAACATTGACGACTCACGCACATTACAAAACGGTTAATATCTGAAACTAGCGTTTTGTATAGCCTACTTAGTGTTTCTCGCTAAAGTGTCAAAAATATGAAAATGATGATCGAGTTCACGACATGTTATAAAGGCCTTCTGGTAATCCAGGAACACAACATCTACAGACTTATTGCCTATTCAGTGAGCTTGTTTCATCTTCCATAAACTGAAGAATATTAGTAAGACAAGACCTTTTTTGACAAAAGCCATGTTGAGACGTACTGTCAAAATGTAGCGCTTAATTTTACATTTGTTGATGTTTTCACGAGAAGAATTGAGCGAGCACAACAATATTTTTCTATATGTTGCAGTTTCATCAAGATAGATTTTTTTCATCCTCTGAAGAAGATCCTGCTAGGATCGAAACGTCAGGCCAACTTACTTTTACACATAGTAACAAGTGTACAAGTAACGGTAAAGTTTAGATCTTGCCACTTCACGGTTTTACAACGCTTAACACAATACGTCTGCCAGAACACGGTTGAATTTTTAGCCAGATTTTATGACGTTTTGTCAATATCATGACAGGAAAATGCGAAACGGTATGGTTTAGATTTAGAAGTTTTCACAGGGATATCGTATATGGTGAAACGGTAATTTTTGAGATATTTCATATTTTGAGCTTGAAGAGGATGGTAAAAAAAGGGTTATTTTCAGGTGTAACCGTACCCAATGTGTAAGTCGTCAAAATGATGTCTCTTCTATTTACCCGTAGTCCCATCGAAAAAGGCCTTTCAACACATGACGTCATCTGACGTAACCCACCATTATAAATCACTGTCGAACATATAGGACTAAACTAACGGAGATCAACTGGATTACTCAACGTAGTATCGGAGATTGAAGAAAATTATTTAAGGCCGCAATTATGTAGCTTTTACGTAAAACCGTTGCAATTTTGGTCATCAAATTGCATGGCTTCCGCGTTTTCTTTTTTTAATTGCGGAGGAATGCGATCAGACAGTTTACCCTTATGCTAATAAGTTCCGTAGAGCCAATGGCATTTTTAATCAATAACCGTTATATTTTGTTTGGAGTCTGATAGCCTTAAAGTCAGATTCGGGGCTTTTATATTTGCTTGAGACGGCAAATTTATATAGTTATTAAAGAATAAACTCAATAATTCTTCATTTTGACCCAGCAGATGAATGAAAATACTTATACAAAATTAGTAGGTATCGTGAACAATTGATATTGTTACGCCCGTTCTACGCCATGTCCTTGTTAATCACGCGCGTAGGAATGGGTAACCGGTTTACGTCACCGGCTTCACATACGTACGTACATACTATACTACACACCGGCCGTAGGAGCTCTTCAGCTGTATAGTGTCGCATACTGAATTTGTCACTGAAATTTTCTTTACGTTTGTAGCACCAATACCAACGACACACAAAATGACGACCGCCTTTTCAAAAGAAGGAGCAATTTCCTTTGGCAAGGATCTTGCAGCCGGTGGAGTTGCAGCAGCTATATCTAAAACAGCTGTAGCACCAATCGAGAGAGTGAAATTGCTTCTTCAGGTGTGTGAGATCACTGAAAATTAACCGATAATGTCTCAAGTTCTGTGCATGTAAATCCACACGTGGAATTCACATGTTAGGCTTAGTGTACTAACGTAGAATAAGTACGAGGCAAGTACCGATTGGCAAAGTAGACATAAGCTGGTGCATGAACTAACTCAACTTGTTATCTGTCATAGTGTGTATGGTAATAAAACAATTTACAAACCTATTCTTTACTGTTTTAGTCATAAGTCCTTAATGATAACTACATATAATTCCCATCACTGTTGACCAGAAAGCATGTAGGCTAGGAAGTATTGCCTAGTGTAGGTTAGTGGCTTAGGCTAAATAAAAATTATTTCATTTTCATGTTGGATGATATTTTAGAAAGCCTTTTTATTTATATATTCTAGCTGCCTAAGTTAAGTTAACATTAAAATAACATGTGTTTAGTCATATGTTGTTATCAATATCAGAAAGTACTTGTAATATGTGTAATATTAGTAGGAACTGAAGAATGGCTCAGCTTAGCATATTAAGTATTAATATCTGTCAGCTAGTATGATGCCAAATATGAAGACATAATATTTTATTGTCATGTTATGGTGAAAATGTACATGCATTGCATTGTGAACTCATGGTAACCATCCTTCTCACACTTTGTATGGATGAACTTGGAGGACAGCATACGTATGTGCCCTAATTGTAAGTTACTACACTTACACAAAATTGAATACACAGGTTTCCTTCAGTGTTTTTCAAGAGAGATGAAAATTGAGTTGATCTGTTTTATTAACAAGTTTGTATACGTTTTCACTAAGCATTTGCCTCATTTTATGCTGGCTCATCAGGAAGTTAGTTTGCAACAAAAGAAAGATACCTGCCTTGCTTGGCTTTGGTTTGTCTACTTGGGTAGAAATATTGAGTAGGCTAACATTTTAGTTTCGAGTTGTTTCATGATTTTAGTACACCATTTGCAAAAGTCAGCTACATAACAGAAAGTTACATAAAAATAATGAGGAAATAAAATGAAGCATGTGTTGCTCAGTGCTGTCAAATTTAGACTTAATCAAACCTTCACTTTGTATGAAAAAGGAACATTAAATCTGTGAGATTGCCCTTATGGATTATGATTTTTCTTTGCTGTTTGGGAACGCTGAACATTCATAACGGTTATCTTACGATCTTAGACCAAAGATGATGGATGAGTTTGTCTCATTTAATGCCAAATTAATACTGATATTAAAAGTTCACCTGAGCTTTATTGATATGTTTTGTTGGATATCACAATAGAGCCTACAGAATTGCTGCAATTTTCAAGCTAGGCACAATAAGCATGAATCATTGTTAAATGAGCAGTTGTAGGTCACTTTGAGGTGAAAGGGAAGTTGTCAGATCCTGTGGAAGTGTTAGATTTGATGAACAAACTAAGTACGTATGATAGTCATAAGAGCTGTGGGTTATAACAGCTCCCTTCTTAGCTACTTTTTTTTTGGGAAGCTTTTTGCTAAATATGCACCGTTTAGAAGGGCACAATTCCATTGACTGAATTTCCAATTTTTACAGAATTTCCAAAACTATTCACTTATTTCCAGTTTTGAGTGGACCATGACTCACCATGGGGTTGTATCAGTTACACTGTTAACTTCTACAATGCAAACCTTGCTGGAAACTTGTATGATAAACATTCTATACTTGATAATGTTATCATTGGGTGAATTTTACCTCTGCTGTTTCTCGCTTTCCGCAAAACATCAGCTGTCTTATTAACATTTAGAAAGTAGTCTAGTGTGAATGCTCCAACCCTCCCAATAAGAATCCTTTATGTGCCATGGTGGCTTAGATCTTACTCATAATTTACCATTAATATGTGTGAAGTACAATTAAAAAATTTTCATAAAGCTTGTATTAACTATTTGAGTTTCTGTTGAAACTTCTTGCAACATCAATATGAGTTAACATAGATTTCATTCTGTTGCGTTAACTGAATAACAGAATAAACAAATGCATCGGATCTGTAGAAAGCTTGTTCATAGTGGTCAATTTGGCCTAAATTGTGTGCAAAAGTGTGTTGCGACTTGTGACCTTAAATACGATCAAGATCAAACTACAGTAACTGTTAACAAATGGCATACTTTTTGGCAAACTTAGGATCCCCAAAGTAACGTGATGGAGGAAATGGGGGGATTGTTTTCTTTTGAACATGGGAGGGGGGAAGGGTATTTGCATAAACTGTTGAGGGCATTTATCAGTCATGTTACTGTTTATGTGATGGGGAGATGCTTCATATAGAGTACACAGACCATTGGCAAGATTTACAGTATTAGTTCAGAGAATCTGTTTGCAAGTGAACTTGTTGAAGTATGTAACCAGCTTTTGCAGGTCATATCTCTCTGATGTGTCAGCTCACCAGTCAGTAACTTTCAGCTGTGGAAGTGATTGATTTGAGATGAGCGGTACTGAAGACAAGCTATTTGTTTTGGCGTCTGAAGTAGATTTGTCAAAACCACTTTCACCTAGCATTCAATCATCCAAATCCAAACATGTGCAATGAAGGTGTACAAGTGGGCATCATGATAATTTGTTTCCCTCATGTTCTTTTTCCAATTTAGGTCCAACATGCATCCAAACAGATCACCAAAGAAATGCAATACAAAGGCATCGTTGATTGCTTCTCCCGAGTGACCAAGGAACAGGGATTCCTCTCACTGTGGAGAGGAAACTTGGCCAATGTGATCAGATACTTTCCCACACAAGTGAGTATTATAGAACTTCACCACAAATAAGATGATTGTGGTTGAAAGACATTGTTCAGCTATGGCTGTTGAGTCATTGGACTTTCTTTGAATCGCTTTATTGTATTATATCTTTTGAAGAGTCTGCATGTGGGAGTTTTTCGGCAATTAGCGGACCGAATATCTTCTGTAAGAGACGAACTAATTGCAAAGATAATGTTACATAGTCTGTGACCACATTTGCATTGGCTATTGTGGCTGAATCGGGAAACACATCAACTATGAAATGCTAACAATTGAGTTTCTTCTTTTAAGAATTTGCTGACATTTTATATCCATTCATACTGGGTATATGAAATCTCTTGTGAGGTTACCTTTATCAAAGGTGACCTGAAGATTTGTAAACAAACTGATCTTTTATGATATATGCACAAGCATGTGGAAATAATATACAGCTTTGTATGCACTACTACTGAAATAGTTTTCTGTGTACACTGCAGTTGTAGGTACAAGTTTGTACAAGACTCAAGGTCAACAGACATCAAAATCTAAAAATCTTGTTAACATGATAACTCCAAAATTAAAGCTAGAAATCTAAAATTAATCTGTGAATTCTCCAATGCTATGATTTTCTTTTGGTTAACATATTTTGGTCAAATTCAGTACAGTTTAGTTACTTAAAAGGGCTCAATAGGTTTGTCAACTAAACAAACCTGGCATCCAGGTAATGAAATCTGCTTCAGAATTCATACTCTTGCTTTAAATGTGCACTTAAACCTCCTAATAAGTTTTGCCCTCTTGGGTTTCAAGGGGTCAAAAGGTTATCTCAAATGGGCACAAACTGGCTCAAGGAGTCAACAGGCTACCTCAAATGGTGGAAAAAATTGGCCAATTTCTCAAAAATATGTCAGGTATCTCTCGACAATTATTAAAGGGATTTGCTAGCTCAAAATTGGTGAAATGTGTCTATATTTCACATAGAAGACTGTTCTTACTGGATATTAAATATTTTGGATTAAAAGTCTTTACAGAAAAATTCCCTAGTCCTGAGTGAATGACATGGTTGATGCCCACAAGGGGTTGTTACTAATCTTTTCTGGTTCTCACTTAATTCTTGGACAAATTTAACTCACATGCTCTACATTGTTATTTTGAATTTTGAGCAAATTGTATGGCAAGGAATCACAAATCTAATTGGCTTTCTGGTTTTTAAATTGACTGTAGTGGAAACTCTTGTACATTTTCACTTATTATGCTACTTGGTCTTTGCTGAAATAGGGATTGCTGTTGGCAGGAGTGTAGCATTTTACTGAAACATGTATATGAACATAGTTTGGGAACATTCTTGTTGGATACTTTATGTAGTAGAATAGTAGATGCCATCTAATGGATCACAGTAACAGAATCCAGTTCTCGTTACATCAACCTATATGTCAGACAGAAGCTTGTGTGTAGAGTGAGCTTATGAAGAAAGGTTTTGTTTGAGTTAGTAATTTACCATATATGCTTTTCATTCTTTTCTTTTCCCCAGGCGCTCAACTTTGCTTTCAAGGACAAATACAAGCAGATTTTCCTTAGTGGTGTAGACAAAAAGCAATTCTGGCGTTACTTTGCTGGCAATCTAGCTTCTGGTGGTGCTGCTGGTGCAACGTCCCTCTGCTTTGTGTACCCACTGGATTTTGCCCGTACGAGGTTAGCCGCCGACATCGGCAAGGGCATGGCAGACCGACAGTTCAAGGGTCTCGGTCACTGCCTGTCGAGCATCTACAAGTCTGATGGTATGTCTGGTCTCTACAGAGGATTCTCCGTCTCTGTGCAAGGTATCATCATCTACCGTGCAGCTTACTTCGGCTTCTATGACACAGCCAAAGGCATGCTGCCGGACAATTTACGAGGTAGTTTCTTTATTTCGTGGATGGTAGCACAGACCGTGACGACGTGCTCGGGCATCATCTCCTATCCATTTGACACCGTCAGGAGGAGGATGATGATGCAGTCTGGCAGGAAAGACATCCTCTACAAGAATACTCTGGACTGCTGGAGGAAGATCGCACAGACTGAAGGTGGCTCGGCCTTCTTCAAGGGAGCCTTCTCCAACGTCCTTCGTGGTACCGGTGGCGCTCTTGTCCTAGTACTCTACGATGAAATTAAGAAATTCCTTGTTTAATGATGAGACCTAGCTCTTAATTAGGAGTCATTTATTGAAGGGGTAGATTGTTGGCCACCTTGGTTTAGACATGTTGCTATGCAACAGAGACATTTGAGGAAGTAGTCGTTCATACTTTTCGAAGTGAGGTCTCTCACTCTGCGCAAATAAATGTTTGTCTAAGTGGAATTTGTACCCTACATTAAAATGACAGAAAATAAGATACCTTGGCCAAGTGTTTCTCAAAATATCCTTTAATAAATGTGTGTATTCCTCTTAGAGTTGCTCTATTTATGTCAGAAAAAGATAATTTTTTTATTGGTCCATTATGAAGGATATTTTGAGGAAGAAGAAAGTTGTGAATGATTATATCTATGATTTAATCACCATATTACTGATTGAAAACTGATCATAATCTTAAGTTGTAAGCTAGACAAAAATATGATTATTATTATTATTTTTTTCAATTGTGCAGTGGTACAGTAGTGATGGGGTGTGATAGGTGATGACTACTCTCACATCAGATGCTTTGGGTAGAAGATAATTCCTTGAAGAATTTTTCCCAAAGATACTTAACTATGTGACCAAATAAAAAATTACTGTCATAAATCTTGAAGGTGGAGTAGCAAGCAAGTGTTTGATGTGATAATGTGCACAAGGAATGCTGTGGTTGTCACTTTTTGAGAAGATTATAAATTAGTTATGAGAAACCTCTCTCTCTTTCTCCTTGTTGAGTGCAATCTGTTGTTTATCATGCATTAGAAGTGAAAGTTATTACAACCTACTTGTTCAGATGGAAGTTTCCTTTTTCTTAGTTTCCATGTTGATGTGTAAACAAGAGCTCAACCTTCATTGTGCGTGATTCATCTATGCTCTGACCTCTGTAAGGTCAAAATTCAAATGTGTATAGAAAAGTGTGTGTTTGGCATGATGATAAGCAACCCTTCAATAAATGTTTGACATGACTATAACCTAGGGTCTGGTGTTTTATTTTGTTGCAAAAGATTTGGCATTTATGCCGAGAGTTGTTTATAAATGCTATCTTAAGGGATATTACCATGGTAGACAATGGAACACTTCAAGATAAAAATGTTCAACACTGTTAATTGAAAACCCATCAAAATATCTATTGACCATTTCCAAACTTTTTTTCTGGCAAAACCCTCCCTTACTGGGCAGTGGATCACAGTGGGTGGTCTGTGATGTCATCACGGTACTGTAGATGTTCTGCCAAAACCTTACTTTCCTAGTATTAATCTCCTTGTTGGATGATTTATCCTTGAAATTTGATACATTCTTTGCTTAGCTTTCTGTGATCTCTGTAGTTGGACATCTAGAAGAAATTGTTTTCCTCTTTCGATTATTGACATGATAGATATCAACTGTGTTGTTGCCAGATGCATTCATAAAAGTTCACCAGATTTGAAAATGCATATCTTTGCCACACAATATGCTATGACTGAGGATGTGATATTGGCCTAAAGATGCAGAAAATGTCCAGAAAATTAGAAAAATTTAACCACCGCTTTAGAGATTTAGATTTTCGAGTAGGCTACTGAGGACTTAATGTTTGAGAAATCACTGTATAAAATCCCATTAATATCAAGAAAAGTTTTGTGTGATTGTTGTAAAATATATAGTTTCTACTAACCCTTGAGCGAGAAGTTTGAAGAAAAGTAATCCAAGTTGGAACCTGAGCACAAAAACACGATCCACTCTCAAGCCCAGTCCCCTTCGAGATCATATCTGTATGATCATGAAGATGTTACAGCGAGTCCCTTGGAAAGGGAATCGATACTACACTTAATCAGGTTGTTGAGCGATCTAGTGTGTACTGTTTACACATCTTAGCTAATTGGACACGATCGTGGGTACAGTTATGTTGAAAGTTTAAGTGATGAAACTGACCAGCAAGTAATGCAATATAACCGGTAAATGTTGCTTTAATTCTAACCTGGCAGCACAAACTACGGAAGAGATTGGTGATCATATACATCTCCCACAGAAGCTAAACGATGCTCAGCTAAGCTCCTATTTGAGAATTTTTTCCGATTGGCCATTATTCAGATCAGTTGATCCATTTGTGTGAATAATAAAAGCCATAGGCAGGATAACGGTGTCACTTCCTTTCCTCTGTAGTCGTAGTTTTCATTCATGCAATGATAGAACAAAAACATAACAGAAGTATTCCTACGTTAAAATGTTGTGGATATCACGTTTGAATTTTGCTGACCCAAAATTGCTCACGGAAATTGCACCCATACAATTATAGAACGACCTGCAACTTGATAACAATCGACGTACTGCAGAGATCGGAATCGGCTCCAACTATCTAGGTCATTTTCACATGAATTACACACAAACTGTGGAAAAGTTCAATGGTAAATCTGTAAAGTAATCAATTTACAGAGAATGACATGGAACTAGATAGAAAACAAGTAAATATTTGACTTGATGAAGTCTCCCGCCGGTGGAATTATTTCCCAAAATGACGGGGAAATTAAGATGGAACACAGTTTGCTATACCTACATCAAAAGGCATACTGGTCATGAATTGTTTATGTACGTGGCCTACATTTCATCATAACTTTAAAACTGAAAAACTCTACAGAAGGCCGCTCTGATTTGGCCCCTCACATGACGACAACAATATTTTCCTGAACATCTTTGGTTCACCACCATTCAAACGTTAGCATTTATCCACATCATTTCAGCAGATTAGGACAAACACTCTAGGAGTAGTGGCATTTGTTACATTTTAAGAAAATGACCTAGCGTGACCTCAAATTACCTTCAAGAAATGACCAAATGGCAGAAATTCAATAACGGTTAAAAGGTGACAGAATTTCGGCAGAAGCGCTATAGCTGAGCTGAAAGCTTTCAGCTGAGCATTAAAAAAAATCTACACGCCTATTGGTCGTGTCTGCTCTATAGGCCTTTCCCCCAGCATGTGTTTTGGACTTTCTATATGTTAAAGCAGCATTTCTGAGTTTTTGGTCATTATGTTTATACAGTGCGATGAATCAGATGACACATACAGCTCATTTTCTTCACATGTTAGTTACATTTCATTTCAGCCTGGATAGGAAGGCAGTTATTTTACGTCGCTATAAACCGCCATATATGTATATAGGAGAAGCGGGATGGCTTATCAGGCTATTATTTCAAAACATATTTTCGTTAAAACATTTATAAAATATTAATATAACATTAATATCTCATAAAAATGTTATGCCGACGTTTAACGTTATAAAAACATATTTTAGAGGCTTTTTTAATAATATTTTGATAACGTTTTGTGTTTGCTGGGTTACTTGCACTTCACGGCGGAAGGCTATCCAATTTGCAGTATTAACTTACTCTACAATATTATTTCTTATTTAACATTGAGGCTATATATTGTTACGTTTTGCTTGGAGAACATGAAAGATCAAGAATTCCATAGAGTGTTCGACACTCAAAAACGTAAAACAAGTTTCGACTGATGGTCAGTTCGGGTGGATATCCCCAAAAGGAGGCTGTTAACTTAAATAACTCCCAATCTGCCCGTCAGCATATCACGTTGGGAGCTTTTACTTTTCGTCCGATCTGATCTGCGCGCTGAATACGAACTGAGCCGAGGCTAAGCCAATATATATATTGCATAATGTCATTGGGCTAAGCCTAATGCATGTTCGGCTTCACTAGTGTATTGTAAATGTAATTGGAATAACCACTGACGCAATAAGGGTCTACCGACAGCTGATTTGGTCCAGTCTCACGTATCCGAAGAAAAGTCGTCTATTTTCAATATTGCAATTTGTAAACGATGGCAGAACTTTTTATAGGTCAACACTGCGATGTCAGTCACTGCAAGCAAAATGGTGAGAAAGAAAGAAGGCTAGCCTACAGTAGGCTGCGTACTTTGGCAAAATAGGTTTAGGATCTGCAAACTGTCGAAGGCATTCCATATATAATTATAAGTGGCATAAAAAATGAACGTTTGCCTAGGTTTAAGTTTAGTTTACAGACTTGTATTTTTGTTGAGATGTTTAGCTTTCTCTCAGAACTAGCCTAGGCCTATGATAAGGTATGAAAGTGCAAGTTCAACCATGGAGCTATAAACAGACTCCATGGTTCAACATAGTGGGTTTTGGTATCCTAGTATAGTATAGTCAGTATTGCGAAATTCGGAACACTGCGAATTTCGGACACCCCTAAGAAATGCACGATTTCACCATGA
>JAAAKB020000021.1:1598285-1613763 GCA_010014835.2 Apostichopus leukothele | reverse complement strand
AGAGAGAGAGGCAGTCAGCACTGTCATAACACCAAAGAAATTTATCAAAATCTGTCCTCGTGAACTCCACAAAAGCCTCTGGTGTATTCTTGCCTTGTTGCTGGGCTCACGGCACTGTCACAAAAACAAAATGGAAAATTCAAAACCATTACAAGGTGTTACACACTTCCGATTATTTCTGTACAATAGAGATATCCCCATGGTTACAAGGAACAAGGCATACAACTCAACTCATTATGCTAGCTTCTATCTCACCACATGCATTCACGGGCCGGCCATTTCATGATTGTTTCCAAATTTTCTTTCTCCCATTCAAGGTGCATCAAGACTCACTATTGTGAAATTTTGGCTAAATAATTCAAGAAACTTTTTTTTTTCTTCCTACAACGGTAACAATTACATAGTTACATAAGACCACTTCCCACCCCAATGAATCCTTCTATCAGTCCAGCAAGACTATGACAAAAAAGAAGGCCTGCTTTGGGGACTCGAGAGGCCTAGGGTTCTTCAGTTCATGTACTGTACATACGACAGGCTATATCAACGTAACATATGAACAAGGACCATGGAAACCTTTCTATTCTTTTAGGTAACAATATAATGTAATGCTCCATTTCACATTAGAACGCACATCCTTAAATGTTCTGGTCACAGTAACTTACTTGTTTAAGTTGCTGCAAACTAGCAGTTGAATACAAAATGCTGAGCTGTAAAACATAGAACTAAGAGGCACACACAACACATCCCAAAATCTTCATGATTACTGGACTCATAATAATTATGCAAAATAGATCACTAATGCATGCTAAGACTCAACACAGTTAAAAATTAGCATTATTTCACAACTTTTGGGGTTTTCCTCTTTTACAATTTATGGGTGGCAGACAAAATGATGGGCATCTGACCTATCAAATCTTAACTTTCACCTCAGTTTACTTATATATGTGAGAATGCACTAAAAATTTACTCCAGCCTTTGATTATTTGCCAGTCATACACAAATTTCTTCTTTATATTCCTTGGTTTATATAGTGAGAATGCTCACAAAATATACTCCAGCCTCTCATTATTTGCCAGCCATAACACAAATTTCTTCTTTATATTCCTTGGTTTATATATCTTTGGCAAAGAAAATCTACACTAGATTACAAGATGTGTGGAATCTTGGTTAGCATGGTCATCAATTATTGGGATTATTGACAAACTAACTGAAAGTCTCTGAGATTTGATTTCAATACATATTTACCTTCAAGATGACCTTTGAGATGTTCCACAAGACTTTCTTCAGTATTGCTCTGGAATCCACACTGCGTGCATTTGAAGATGAGGATAGGTGTCCCAGAGGCAGTCGTGCCATCTGGTGTGTGGTTGGCAGGCTCCGGTTGTCTAGTCAATGCCTCAACGGTACTCTGAGTGGGTATTACCACGTTTCGCACAGAGGCAATATAGATCAAATTCTGTTGGCCAGTTGGTGTGTTACCATGGCCAGTTGGTGCATTACCATGGCCAGTTGGTGCATTACCATGGCCAGTTGGTTCATTACCATTGCCAGATGGTGCATTACCATGGCCACTGGTAGGGCTGGCATCTTTGATGATATCATCTACCATGTTGTAGTCAAAGCCAGGATCACGGGCATGACGCCACATATGTGACTTCATGGAAGGCAGGTGACAACTGATGTAACCACATAGTTTACATTTGTACTGTTCACAAGACGTTTGGGTCACCATTTCAGAGTTGGCATGGACCTTCAGATGGGAACGCAGGCTCTGTGGGTAGGCGCCACTAAAATTGCAGAGGTGACATTTGTACGGTTTATCCACGGCATGAAACTTCATGTGGTTCTTTATGCCACTCGGAGTGGCTGAAGTGTACTGGCAGAGAGCACACTTGAAAGGTTTCTTGTGACTTTCCGTCAAATGTTCGTTGAGTTCTTTACGGGTGCTGCCGACAAAGTCGCACTCGATACAGGGGAACTCCTTCTTCTTTGTCGTGCACTCTTGTTCGTGTAGGTACAAAGATGCTTTCGTTCTTAACTTCCTGCCACACATGGTGCACTTTCTATTGGTGCTGGTGCCGATGCCCTCCGTGCAGGTTTGTACCCCCTCCTCGGCTACCTGCAATTGCTGAATGTGTATCCGTTCTTGCTCCACTTGTGCTTTATTTGAATTAGCAGCAACGGTAGCAGTAGCACCTGGTTCGGTACTGTGAACCCTTTGATGGGTGATCAGTTGGCTTTTAGATGTGAACTTTGCTGGACAGGACGGGCAACTGTGCAGGATCTCATCCCTACAATGATCCAGTAAATGCCTCTTTAAGGAAATGAAGCATGACAGCTGCTCATCACAAAACGGGCACTGTATCTGACCGCCTGCTGACCAACCACGGTCTCTTTCAGCAATCTCTGAACTACTGCTCTCAACTTGAGGTGGTGTTGGCTTTTCCACTAAATCTTCCACGACATTTAGAAGTAACTTACTTATGCCCGCAGAATCTTCCTTGGTCAACTTCTTTGCACTTGGCTCCCCACCTGACTGTGGTGGTGTTAGCAACCTCTTGATAGCAATTTTCACATCCTCCTTGACGAGTGATGGAGACGGTGCACTCGAAGGATGAGGTTCTTCCGATGTGGTGACCTCCACTACCGAAGCTGTATTATCTAACAAACTAGTAAAGCCTACATTCTCCACTACTACTATAATACTACCATCATCACTCTGCATACTCAAGTCCTTAGTTTGGGAGATTTCCGTGGTCTTTTCAACTTCCTTCTCACGACTGGATGGACAATGAGATTTCTCTGCAGACTTACAGCAAGTTTGACCATCTACTGACCTCTTGTTACCACCGCAGACAATACCGTCCACTTGAGTTTTAGCACCATCTCGGTCCATCTTATCATAGAAATCATCAATCAGGGTAGAACATTCGTCCAAAACATGTTCTACCTTGTCGTTCCCATCCTCCTTGGGAGTATTTTTAATATCATCCACAGAAAGGTTCTTGTCCACCTCATCGGCTACTTGTGCAGTGCCTCCTCTTCCCATACTTTCATCATTTCTGCATCCATCGGTTCCTTTGGGCGAGTTGACTACCTTTCCATCATCGCTGACCGCCTCTGCTCTTTTGTTAACTATTTCGTTGAGGATAACTTTTAACACCGGTTGCTGCAACGCTGGAACATCAATGGACTTACACTGACATTGCCCACCATTCTCAGAGCAGCAAGCTTGTCCTTTTGTGCCACAACAACCGATGGCCAAACGACTCAGATCCTTACTGTTGTCCATTGTCTTCTCGTCCTCTGATCCGTCAGGGGTGGAACTATCTGGAGAATTTCTCATCGAGCCAGTCGATAACTCCTTTAGTTTTTCATTCGCATCCATGGATGCTTCATCATCACTCTCCTCTACGGGGTAAGAGCAACTCTGTTCACCAGCATGCCTCCAAGAGTGAGATTTCAAAGTGCTCAGCTTGTCACAGCTGTACCCACAAACTGTACACTTAAACACCGCGTCATCATCCTCTTCACCCGTCTTGCATACGTCACCACATTTGCGCGCGACCTTCGTCCCTGTGGGTTCGATGATATGGGTCACCATATGGTACCGTAAGACTTCCTCCGACCGACAAGTGTAACCACAGACCGAACACTTTAAGACCAGCAACTTCTTTTCATCGTGAGATTTCAAATGCCTTTCCATCTTGGCAAAGTCGTTGGTCGAATACTTACAGAGGCTGCAAACAAACTTGTTGCTTATTTCTCGGGGGCGATGACTTGCCTGATGGCTCTCGATTTTCCCTTGTTTGGTTGTCACAAAATCACAGAGTTTACATTTAAATATTTGTACGTCGGTATGACTCGCCAGATGGTACAACAGACTGGTGTAATCTGACACCCATTGTGAGCAGACATCACAGACAACTTTCCAAGACTCCAAGGGAACCACTTGTAAAGGAGTCGCAGTTTGCTCAAGTTTCTCCTTAAGAGCTTCTGCTTTTGCCTGTTTCAACTTTTCACAGCAAGAACAGAGAATCTCTCTCTCTTTCTTTAAATCCCTCTTTCTGATGGCAAACAAACATGGACAGTGAGGACATTTATAAAGTTGCGACTTGTGACGCCTCTTTCGTGGTTTCTTCTTACTCTCTATGGCCTTTGGGGGCGTGTTAGCCCCCGAGGAGCATCCGGAACCATGAGCTTTTTTGTTGGCAGGAGAGCAAAGACTCTCGCTACTTTTAACGAGTTCAGTTAGCTTCTGAATGACCACCGATAAAACGTCATCTTTCTCTTGCCGTGCTTGGTCTTTCTTCTGCTGTTCATTTTGTGTTGACATTTCTCGACTGGCTCCTTTGATTCCCTTTGGCGTCTCCGCCCTGCTCATCTCTCCTGACTGGTTTAATTTATGTTCATCTTTTACAGATTGATCTCTATCTGAATCCTCTCGGTTCTGACATTGTTCTTCTCCGTAACTCGCTTGTTCGATGACACCAGAAGACATTTCCACCGGTAAGACAGCTTCGACCACAACCTTCTTCGACTGTCTCTTGCCTCCTTTTAAGGTTTTAGCAGTTTGGTGTTTCTTCTCATCTTTACTGCCCATCTTCTTCATTTCATTCCGTGGACTTGACCTCAAACCAGCTCTCTTTGCTGTCTCCATAGTCGTAAGGTCAGTTGCTCAGACGAAAACAGAAATTATGGAAACGTCCATTCTGTCAGTCAAATATCTACATGTAAAAATTAAAAATATTGAAATTAATAGATCAGTAAAAGGAACCCTGAAATTGCAATATGCTAACTGAAAATTACTCATCTCAACATCTTTTCTAAATTCCAAAACTGTAAGATTTTGTTTGATAATTTGGAACCCCAAGAAACTTCACATTTCCAGTTTGGGGATTTTCATGAACTCAGTATTAAAGTTGTGTTACATGAGATTAAATTTCACTTAAAGTTTAAAACAAAATATTAAAATATACCATGGATGATTTTAATGGAATTAATGGAATTTTGCGCAAAATCAACCGAGGTGGAATATGCAGGTGGTATATATTCATCCAATGCTCCTGGATAAGGCCTACTCCATGTCTACATTAATTTGAGTCTGAATGAATACAGACCAAGAAATGAAGAAACCTTGTGTTCATTGTGTCGCTTCAATGTTTACTTCTAACTTCAACATATGTACTGCAAATAAGGAATCACCACACAAGTTAAATGGCTTAAAGTATTCAATGGTCTTCAAATTTATTTCTAAAAGCTATATCTATCAACTCTGATTGGCCAACATGGCATCATGTAACCATCCCTGGTAACAATGATCATCTTGCCTAAATAAGTAGTATGCAAAAACACTGACAAGATTGGTGCATAAAAATTTGAACATTTATCTCACACTTTTACCATTAATGAGGTGAAATCACTTCTTTTTAATGCTGTGGTACATGATCACTGACTCTATTTTCATGCTAAGATATTTTGACACAAATTTAGAAAATATTCAAATGTCTAGAATGCTCCTTGGATGCAGAAAGTAACATTGAATGGAAAGCTAACAGTATTGTCACTAACAAACCAGTTCACGCAATTATATAAATTGTACTCATATAATGTATAACATATAACTGAGTCAATATCCATGAAATAGTCAAGTATTCCTTAAGCCAAGATCATTTGTGCTCAAAATGTTTACTATATATTGATACACAGAAGAAAGTGGGAAAACGGGATCCCTGCCTGCAACAAAAATTTCATTGTAAATTTATCTTTCCTACTTTTGCAAATGCCTTACTTTGAATGTTACGTTTCAGTTATCCCATCACTGTGTTATAGCAATGAGAGATTAACAAAGAGATGAAGTTAAAATGCATTTAAGTACTTTCAACTTGGTCAATACTGGACCAAGAATTCATACAGTGGAAAAAAGATCAACTTTGTATTCTGACTCTGAGGGCTGAGGCACTTTATGAATTGGATTTTACAGTTAACAACTTTAGAATTATTAAATTAATCATGCCATAAGTTAGGCCTAGCCTTCTTTTATTTTTCCTCGCCTAATTTTGACCAAATTGTAGAAAATGTGCAGTCCTGATGTTAAGTATCATCAATTTTGTTTCATGGTACCGATACATATGGGCCTTTTTTTTCTTAAGTTGTTAAGATTTAATGTACGTACGAACTTGAGGTTTCTCTCTACTTACCACTTGGTCCTTTGGTTTGTCCAATTGCTAAAGCTGTACCAGTGCCAATTCTGTTAAAGTTACTTTATGCCTGTCCCTAACTTAAGTTAGGCATAACGTTAAGTAGGCAATAGGCTATTAAGTATTACACTTATAGACTGATATAGTTATGGTTGTATGGGCCTAAGGCAAAACTTGAGTCTCACAGTTAAACCTTAGTTAGGCTAGGGTTACTCATCAGTGTAGGTCTATGTCAGAACGTTAGCCCTTACGTTCTACAGTACATAGGCATACCTTCTTATATTACTTATGGCTGCTATACCCTAGGCCTAACACAGGCCATAACTTTACTTTAGGCGATGTCTAAAATGAAATAAAATTATATTAAAATCATATGACTTATACCATTACTATTCTCTGTACTCCAATGAATATTGCATTGTCAGATAGATCCAGCATTTGAAGGAAACAACGTCAGATTATTACATTCGAATTTGGATACCTTGGTCAAGACTGATACAAGGTTCAATCACTATTTTGTACCAATACTTCTGTGATATACGAATACTATGGGCCTACACTGTGTAAGTGTAAGTTATGTTCGCTTGTAGCAATGCAACATTGTGTTGATGAAAAAGCAAGAAAATAACCGGCTCGCGCCGATCACGTGACTAATCAGGTCAGGTGGTACATTATGAATAGTCAACAGTTCTTTTATGCAAATTAATACGATAACGTGATGGAAGCCTCTTCTCTCCGCTCACTTGAAAGAAACACCTGCGAATCTGTCGCCTATTTCTGAAACAATCCTGCATGTCTGGTCAGCTCCTATTGCTGTATCTTTATCTTTGGTATCCTAAGAAGTACTTGGAGGTAGTTTTTATTCGGCAAAGGGGTAAGAAATAATGTCATAATCGTCTGAAAATGAATGTACACGATGTTATCTTTTATCGTAAAACGTTGGTTTACAGTTACTAACGCGCAGCCGTTACAGAGTAGGGTAACCGCCATACATTTTGTGCACTTGTACTTAGAAGCAAAATCTATGGTAAGGCCTGAAAACGGGAAGCCTGTAGGCGAAACATTACCTCTAACAGATTCCGACTTGAAGAACATAGCACTGGATTGGTATATGCAGAAAATTGCCAGTAACTCTCGCCAAGTATGAATAGTTAGTAACAGTTAAACTAATGCTACTTTTACGATGGAGCTTGAGAGTTTTATTTTCAATCGTACGGAGTTGGCTTAGCCTAGTGTTGTTATTAGTTTTACCGTCAACTTAAAGCCTATCGTTAGGCTATAGGCCCAGGCCTAGTACTTATTACAGCCTAACCAAAATAGATATTAACCCTGTGTAGGCTAGAGCATGTAGTCTATGGAGACTTGACTACCAACTATACCACAATGCTGGGATCACCTGTCTTTAGGACCATGCAGTAGAGTAAGCCTACGTATGCGTAGTTTCTTTGCCAGTGCATGACACTACTCTTTATCCAACATAATTTTTGGTATATATTATTAAGCCTATTCGGTGATCTAATTCAAACATACAGGATTGTTCATGGTTTGGAGAATATTGAGTATATATTAAATTGTTTACCTTAGATCAGTCTGCCAAACCAGAGGGCATAGCTACAAGATTGCTAAGAAGCATTGCAAGTCATACACACGTCTCAACTATTTTTCTTACCGAGTTGTTAATATATGGAACTCGATTCCTGAGGTTGTGGGCTCTGCAACCTTCATTGAAAGATTTCAAGGCAAAATTGGATAGCCACTGGAATCTAAATGATGAGAAACTATATTTTTTCAGACAATTGGAATTGTACAGTGTATCATTAGTGTACAGTGCTGTTAGTCTATTTCTGTGTTTGTGAACTTTTGTATGTTTTGTGCTGAAGTTGGGAGGGTTTAAAAAGGCCTTTCCTCTCTTGGAATCAAAAATCAATCCATTACAACTAGTACTAGCCTATGTAGCACCGTACTCTGTAGGTATAGCAAGCCATAGGATTTCAGATGTAATGGTAACCTTTCCTCGGGTTACTGTACGTGATTTTTTATTGTGGTAACCCATTTAGGGTACCGTAAAAAAATTCATGGGAACCCTTTTTTTGTGATTACTCCCAAATTAGGAAAATAACGAAATGTTTATACATGTTAACCAACTCATGAAAACATAATTCTTCCCTACAATACATGAAGGAAATCATCTTGGGTCATTTTAATTATAACAAAAATCTTTCTTAAAGGTAAATTTGAAACATATATTACATGTTTAGATTCCTATCCAGTCAGATCATGCACTTTTAGTTTTCAACTTATAAGTATTTATAACCAGTATGCATTTTGATGTGAGTAGCAATGTCTTCCATCTTAATTTTTCTGTCATTTGGGAAAACAATTCCACCCTGGGGAGACTTGATCAAGTCAAATATTCCGTGTTATTCAGGCTTCCTATCTAGTTCGATGTCATTCTCTATAAAAGGACTACTTGGCAGATTTGCAATTGGAAATTTTCAACAGTTTGTGTGTGGAATACAACACGTGAGAATGACCTATAGTGTTAGAGCCGATTGCGATTTCTGCTCGTAAATGTTTCTCTGTGGTACGTCCTTTGTAAGCAAGTTGCAGGTAATTCTATTATTGTATGGATGTAACTTTAGATAGTGCACTTTTGGTTTTCAAACGTGATATCCACAACATTTTAGCAGATTTAGCAGAGGAATAGTTTTTTTACGTGTCGTTCTATAAGTACTGTACATGAATGAAAACTATGAATTGCATATGCTGGAAGCAAAGGAACCCATGCAGTCAGGTTAGCGTGTATGTGTGTGCGTCTGTGACACTTGCTTAGGTCTACGGTAACTCAACAATGGAGTGATGGATATATGTCATACTTGCTATGTAAATGTATTATATTGAGATGGTATCCCCAATCGGTTTTGGCGCAGACCATATGAATATTAGTGAGGTTTATGGGGTCAAAGGTAAAATCTTTAAATTGCAATAACTCTGTAACCTTAAGTCGGATTGTAACCAAACTTGGTATACAGTTGTTGGTTAATAGCTGGTTCATGAAGGCCTAATTTCTTTGGGACCATCTCAGCCCCTGGGCAAATTTTTAGTGCCGAGTGGGCGCAAATTTTATTAGCCCAACCCACTTATGTGGGTAGAGCTTATGTGATTCTGTAGCTGGAAAAGCATAGATTTATTTTAAAAAGCCTGCACAAGTACAATTGCTGGGTGATTTTGGTGAAATTTGCAGTGAAGGTGCCACATTGGGATGGCAATATAGCTTGTTCATGAATGACAGATCCTTTGCATGCCAAGTATATACTTACCCATGGGTGTGTCTATTGCCCTAAAGGTGTATCATCCCTTACCCTCAATTGATATTTGTTGCCAGTTTATCTTAGTCTTAGCAGGGAAGTGGCCTAAGCTTCGCGACCATGAGTAATTTGCTAGAATTGGGGGGCAAACTGGAAAATAGGGGGACTAGGAAATCAGGGTCAAACTGGGAAATGGGGGAGGGGGGCCAAATTGGGATATAGGGGTACTGGGAAATAGGTGGTGAACTAGGAAATCTGGGACAAACTTGCAATGGAGCAATACTACCGTATGCACTTGAAAACAGTAATTGCTTCAAAGGAAACAGATAAAAAATAACCATAATGGACCATAACTTCCAAAATAAGACAGTTTTGCAGTAGGAAATGTAACTTTGGGAATTCAAGCTTGACAGGTTGGATTATGTGCAGACATTGTCTAGTTAGTATTGTCTTGTTAATAGGGGCAATGCACCTGTATGCTACTGTATATACTCTATAAACAAGATGTACCGTACTGGATGGTCTGCCTTGCTTGATGAACTTAAAAAAGTAACTTTGTTTTCTGCTTGTGCAATTCAGTGAATGTCAAAGTTCATTTGATGTCAACAGATTTCAAACTTTATGTAACCATTGTATAAATAAAATTCCTATTGAAGGTCAAACAATCCACAAATTGTTCAAATGAATAGTCAAGAGGTTTTCATATGAATGATAGATAACCCGATAAATACAAAACAGAACTTCACCAAAGCATCTGATTTACAGGTTAAGAGAAAACAACACTTGAAACTTACAACAAGCCCCATAGAGACACTGCACAGATGCCTATTTGCCAAAATTACAAGTTTTGAAATAAGTCTTCAAATGCAAAGCAGATTTTTGTCATTCCATATTCCTCACACTGATTAAGATCTGTATTGTTGCGATCCACTCACGATGCTGAAAGTTAATGTAATCACAGATTAGGAGTAAATGAGTTGAAGCAAAGGTGAGTGTGCCTCTCAATCTTATTGATTATGTATTGGCTTAAAGCACGCTTCATTTAGTTGGTTAGACTTCAATCGACTTCTGTAACACTCTGTTGTAAGTCACAATAGTGCATATTTAATGACACTACATTGATGTAAGTTAATGGAAATATTGTGTACTATTATTGCTAGGAAGGGGTTTTTTGTATGCAGGAACCAGCTGTAAAGGCCCTAGAAATAATTTGTTGAAATGAAAAGTTTATAATGTCACAGCATTTTAATCGTAAGATTTAATTTCAATGCAGCCCAAGTGTTAGAACAGACTTCCTTTGGAGAATTGATCTCACTAAATCCATAGACACTGACGTGCTAGAGCAACCATGTCGGCTACATTCATGTTAACCACACTAACAGCACTGTAATAAGACATTCACATTCCAGTTGAGAATTGTATTCAAATGTGCTCATTACTGCTGAGCCTAGCTAACTACTTCCTCGTGGGCTTTATGAGGTTCAATGTTAGGCCGGAAGTTCTGAATTTTTTATTTCTGTTTTAGTTAAGTTCTTAGTTAAACTTGACTGAGAAAAAGTTTCATGAAATTGGCTAAGCTCCGAGCGGGGATTTTTCTATGAACAAAGGAAACCATGCAAGCAAAGTGATCTTTTAGAGTATTTGATGTCATGATAACAAACCAAGCTGTGGAAAACTTTGTTTTCAGAAAAAACAAGAAAACAGCTGACATGCCTCAGTAATGGAAAAGAAACAAAATTATGCAGTAAAATATGTTGATGTGTTATAATTAACACAAGTTTCTTATACAATATGATTTATAGAAAAAACTTTATCTTAACTGATGCATGACTGTCAGACAGTTCTTTCACAGTGAACTAGCCTGCTCTGTAATCACATGCAATGTCCCTACCTTCACAAAGTAGAACTGAAAAGTGCATGTTTGCAATCCAGCTATGGAAAACTTTGATTTCAGGAACACAAGAAAACAGCCCGAACATGCCACAGTAATGGAAAAGAAACAAAATCTTGCAGTTAAATATGTTATAATTAACACAAGTTTCTTGTACAGTTTGATTTATAGAAAATAATTTATCTTAACTGATGCATGACTGTCAGACAGCTCTTCAACAGTGAACTAGCCTGCTCTGTAATCACATGCGATGTCCCTACCTTCTCAAAGTAGATCTGAAAGTTTGCACTGTGCATGTTTGCAATCCAGTGGCACCAGACCTTTAACATTGAGCCCATTTACATCAAATCAAACTAACTAGGTAGTGTTAGACAATATATATTTCTGACAGAGCTTTCAAAGAGAAAGTTCTTTTAGAATATTTTCCATACAGAAACAGTGGTGTTCATTTGATAAGAAGGTTTGCAAACTAATTTTTGGTGAAGTGTTCAGGATCAAAAGTTAAAGGTAATAGGATAGCAACTTTGTGTGAAGGAACATTACCATAACGGTTTTGTTTTAAATAAACACCCATTTCATGTAGTTTCAAATCATACTACTGTAAGAATCAATGCACTAGAATTGGTGGAGGTCAGTATTAAAGAGAGAGAGAGACACATGTATTAGAGTGCTGGTTGTTAGCTACAGTAGTTGGTCCAATTCTCATAAAAAAAAGGATTTGAGAAAATGCATGGGTAGACATAGGCCTAATTTTAATGGAAGATCAAGGTGGAAATTAGTCCATGATGTGTACCATTGTTCTTTACCATATAACTATATAGATCTGTACTTTGTCTGACTGATAAGAATTATGGCTGAAAGGAAAAGTGAAACAAGAGTCATTTGTCACAGACATCTAATGAAAGAATCAGTCATTGTTTGTTCAAAAAGAATGAATTTGTCTACTGTTAACGATACCATGCTGGCTGTTAGCATCCCCTTTAGTCACAGTAATACAGTAGGTGGTTTTTAGTGCAGAGTGAAAATACCTGTGTACTCATTTTGCTCATACTATGCTGAAAGCTACAGTGTAGGATAGCTAAATTAAAGTAGTTAATGTTGAGCTGCATGATAAAGCCTAGTATAAGCAAATACAAATGCCATGGACTTGGTGCATGACAGCATAGTGTGTTCAACAGGCTGAAATTTCATTTTTGGGCAAGTCTGTGTAACATTGGTGCAGTAACCAAATTGCATTATGAATATGTACAGTCATGCTAAATTGCCCTTAATGTTGCTGTACAGTTGTACCAGACAGCAGCAGCATAATGCAATAAACACACAACTGCACTGTGAAATCATTTTGATGGTGAAAAAGCTGTTGCAAATGGCAAGTAGCTGCTCATAGGTAGATCATTGGCAATGAAATTGTTTCCATTCTTAGAAAATTTGACTATACAGAGGAATGCTATAGAAAAACTGGTTGACTTTGCCATGATATCAGTTTTGTATGCATTAATCCATGTTACATCATAGTACTTTGCAGACATCACATACTGTAGGTTGATATGATATGAAAGAAGTCAGAAAGTTGGTTATTGAGACAAATTAAGACATAGCAAGGCACTTTCAAACTGAAAATTGAGCTATATGTGTGGAGTCAAGTTTTATTGAATTATTCCACATTACTTTGTATCCTAAAGTAGTGTTATTCTGCTAGAGGTTGTTACAGTATGGGTACAAAATCCATTGATTCAGCATCATTACTGGACATTGTTAATGTGCTATCCAGTTTTCATGTTTGCTAATCCCAAATATTAATTGAATTGTTATTTTGAGTCGTGAACCTTTCCCATAATTCCTTCTTTTTCTTAAGAGTTTTTCATAATACATTTAACACAAGTTTAGTTACTTGCTGCATTGCCAGATTTAGAGGGTAAAAATCTGTCCCTTAAAGGACCATTGTGAAGGTACATGTATGCATTGTAATGTATTTTTAAAGGATTGTCCAAATAGGAACTTTATCATGACACTAGTATTGCACCTAAATTGCAGTTTATCTTGCTCCGTAGTTTCCTCAAGTCAGACCCTTTATACTGTAAACTAACAAGTTTGAGCACTATTTGCATCCATTCATATGTGTCGCTATTTTTGGAATAAATATTGAGATATCACTCAACTAACATACTTCAGTCACAGATCTATGTCATATTGTATTTATGTAAATCTCGTTAAGGTCTCAATATGTATCTTTCTTTCCATTCTTTGTTCCTTAGGTGATTAATCAGCCAATTGACAACTATGGAGGAAGACGATGTACATTTTTGCATGAAGTGCAAGTCAGAGATCCAGGGCCTTGAACAATACATACAGCATCGTAAAGATGGTTGTCCAGCCCAGGCAAAGACACAAGGTAAATTTAAGTAATGATGTGTTTGCTTCATTTTGATTCCTCCTACAGGTGGCTAAAAGCTGCAAGACCCCCATTTTGTTTATATGGCTCATTTTCACTTTGTGAAAAATATTCACAGATGAAGCCTCTAATTCATCAACACCGATTGGCATACAGGTCTGTGTCTTTTAAGTTGTGCAGGATTCCACACATGGTAACATCCTTGCTATATCTTTTATTTCCCCTTAACTCAATGTTTGTCTCTTAGACAGGAAAGGTTGCCACATAGTTGATAACTTTGACATATATCCTACCTCAACGGTGACAAGTATGCACACCTAGCTACACAGAGCTAACAACATTAGATATATCTATATCTGTTATTACTAACCATACGTGACTGCAAATCCTGTTGATATTAGTACGTTGTAGGGCAAAGTGTAAACTATTTGGAACAAAGTATGAAAACTAGAATACCTGCAAAATATGGTAATGATAACATTTATCCGGAAATGAAGGGGTGCATCTCTCAGAAATGTTTGCTGTATGAAGAAGGACATCCTGCTTCCTGCTAAGAATCTGTCAAGAATTTAACACTAGGCTGATTTTATGACTTTAATTATAAATTCTTGTTCTTATTGTATATTTACAGTTTGACATAATTGAAACTAACAGGACTAAAAAAGGGGAAAGCTAAATTTTGTGTGGAATTTTCCATGACAATGTGGTAGTGTAAACTAATGTGTAACTTCAAAAAACTTGCTCCAGATACAACAAAAATTAGAAAATGTAAATTACAATGAAAATTACAAAGCATCGCTTTGTGGGATACAAAAGTTTCTGTTTTAGTGTGAGCAGTCCATAGCTACAGTATCTTATAAAAAACAAAATATCAACATGTATCTCCTAGTTATATTATTATAGGGATATTCCTTTGTATAGGAATATTACATGGCTTGGTAAGAATTATGCATAGTTTTTGCAGCCCAGGGCAAAATGTTTGCCTGAAACTTAGTGAAAGGTTGAATATATAATTATATATATAAAATATGTATAATATATGATTAAATTTTAAATTGGAGGTTGAGGGGGAGAGGGGTGGGTTGGACATGATTCTTACAAAACCTTTTTATGGTTCCTTGCTGGAAGCAAAGGAACCTGTGCCATCAGGTGTGTGCGTTTGTGACACTTGCTTGGGTCCGTGATAACTCAACAAATGAGTTATGGATATTTGTCATACTTGATGTGTAGAAGTATTATAGTGAGAAGGTGTGCTCTATCATTGTTGGCGCAAACCTAATGAATATTAATGAGGTTATGGGGTCAAACATAAAATCTTTACATTGCAATAACTCAGCAACCTTAAGTCGGATTGTAGCCAAACTTGGTATACAGTTGGTGGTTAATAGCTGTTACATAGCTGTCATACAATTTTTGAGACCATCTTGACCCAAAACAAATTCGGACGTATTTTTGGGCTGGGTGGACATAGGATCGTTCATAAATGACCAAGAAACAACAATATTTGGATATAATGTGGGAGAAAAGTAGTATGCATTATTTTTTGTCTTTGCTACTGCACAATGAGGTGACCAAGTGTATAGGCCTACGTCTGGGGTTTTTTTTTTGGGGGGGGGGGGGGGTTGTTGGCTGATTTTTTTGAATAATGAAAGAGTTGTAACAATCCTGGGGGTCTCTGACTCCTATG
>JAAAKB020000021.1:1576153-1587070 GCA_010014835.2 Apostichopus leukothele | reverse complement strand
TGGTATTGACAGTACAAACAGTTCGTAACCTTGATCTGATAGAAACATGATATTCATACTGCTCGTACTGACAATACAAATGCTATGAAGTGGGACATGACACTACAGTATAGACAAAATTGTCCCAACTGTGTGAGTAGTTTATTTGAATTGTGTATATTCATTTGTTACTCCATAAAACATGGCCCTAACAAACCCAACAACTTCTTGATCACACAATGGAAGTTTTTCTTCCCATCTGAGAACTTCATGAAGTCAGTGTATGAATTGAAGTGCTCTGCAATGACAAAGTGATTGCAAAAGAAAAATTGCATTTGCATACTATTGCTTCACAGTAATACCTGACTAAAATGGGTTAAATAATTTAAATATTGTACTTTATAACCACAAATTATACTTTACAGTATACTATCATCATTAATCTGAGGAACATATTAAAAAAGCAATACATTTTTAATCTGTGATGTGATAGTTCATTATTGTAGAAGGGTGACACTTGGTGTTTGTAGACACTTAAAATGCTGCCATTGTATCAGAGTTGAAAGTTACTTGTCTCAACTGAACTTATTTAATTGTTGACATTCACGCTGAGATCAACATATTCTTGTTTCATACTAAACCAAGCTATAATTCCTGCTGGAATGTGAAGCAGTCATGTGAGCATAGTGGTTTACTTAAAAGAGGTTTTCAAATTCTCTTTGTGGAAATGGCTATTTCAATAACACAAATATGATGACTATAAATAACTTGTCTGCCTGTTTACTTTGGAAAATGGGACATAATTTTAATTGATGTTCATTCATTGATGTTCAATATCTCTGTGATTTTAAAATGAATCTACATAATTGGTGTACTAAAGGTAAAAGTATGGTCAAATCTAAAGTATTACCATTTGAAATGCCACTTTCCTCTTCACATTTGAAATTCAAGTATTTTACAACCAGTCTCCTCATTTGCACTAAAATTCATTTGCACAATCATTTAATATTCTCAAAATTGGTTTGCTTTTCTTGTGGTATTCTGAATATTTATATTTTACCCATCGGTGTCTCTTCCTTCATCTTTTCAGGGACACCAAGGAAAGGTACAACAGGAGAAGAGAGTGATGAAGTACAAGATGCAGATGGTGATACGGAAGAGAGAGGATATGATGAAAAGGAGGAGCAGGACAGAGAAAGACTTGAAATGTCGGAGAGCCCGACTGCCTCTTGGTCCGTAAAGTTTACACCTTTCGGTTCAACAACAGAGAAGGTGATGGGAACCACTGTAGCCAACAATAGTTCCTCTACATCCAAAGTGTTTTCCAAAGGTACATGGTATCCGGATGACTCTATCGGAGCTGCAGACCAGGTTAACCCGATGGGTGAATCCAGTCAGTCTGAGGATGAGCTGGAGAAATCCCATAGAAAGGCCATCACTGGTGAGAAAACAGAATCAAAAGACAAAGTGAAGGATAGTGGTAAAGTGGAGAAAAAGCACGATAAGAAAAATGTACACCAGATGCACAGTGCTTCTGTAAATACTCAAAGAGATGTGGATAGCCAAGAAAGACCTCTGAAACATTCCACTTCCTCACTTGTCAGAGAAAATTTGAGACACTTCTTTCTGGACAAATTAAAGTCATCTGGGAAGTTAACAAATGGAGACGAGAGTAAGAAACGTAAACTTTCATCAGAGGATGAGCATTCAGAATCAGTGCATAGAGCATCTACAAGTAACCATCCTTCTAGGGACAGTTATACACACACTGTACTCTGGATGCCTTCAAAAACAGACAAAACAATTGGTTCTCCACCTCATAAAACTAGCAGCCCTGAGAAACTTCCTGGTGAAAATAATGAACAAGTAAGTAGTAGAAATTTGTCAAGGATGTCAAACATGGAGGAGAGGTTAGGTCCATCACATGATTGTCACTCAAATTTGTCTACCGAAGAAAGATCGGAGAGCAGACGGGAAAGAGAGACCACGAGATCCAGCCACAGTCATTCCTCGCTACCAGAAATGGCCAGTAAATCCAAGTTGCGTGACAACGAGGGCAATCAAGATGCGTCATACAATCGTTCTTTGTCACCCAGTGACTACTACCACTCTCATGCTGCTGGTATGGCATACTACCCCACTCCATTCATGGGATATGGACTTTACCCTTCATATCCAAACTTTGTTTACCCTTACAACTATGGTTATGTTATGGCTGTCCCTGGTGGACTATTTATTCCCATGGGTCATTCTTCTTATGCACCCAGTTCAGGATCAGGTCTGTCTGCAACTCATGCACCCCACAAAGATGTTCCTCTGGATCTTTCATCATGTTCAACAACTAAGAAAGAAGAGGAGGAGGTTTCACCAAATGTAATAAAAACAGAAGAACCATCAGTATCTTCATCAGGATCATCATCATCATCAGCAGCTTCAGGAAAACAGTCAGAAGACAAAGCAGATAGTTCTATCCCAAAGAAAAAGGGAGAGAAGACTATTGTTCTCTGGAAAAAAGTTCCAAGGCATGCAATGATGATGGACATGGCTCAGTTATCTGTGTTGGAGAAAGTTCATGTGCTATACACAACTGAGAGTACATTCCTCTGTTTCATTTGCTCTGACTGTCATGCCTTATTCAATAGCTTGGACCTCCTAGCTCTCCATGCTGTTGGAACAGCTCACTCATCTAGAAATGATATAGATGTCAAGGCCATGGGCCTGAAAGGGTTTGAGGTCATTCCCATGGATAAAATTGCCAAGAAGCAAAAACATGTTGACAAGAAAACAGATTTTAGTTTTGAGAGTCCCTTGCAAAGCACAGTATCTTTGCACCGTCGCAGGTTACCTGGGAGCAAGGACTATGTAATGAAGAACAGAGATGTTTACAAATGCTCAGTCTGCCCAGATACATTCCCCAACTTTCTACGCTACACGATGCACATGAATGAAACCGGACATCGACGAAAGTCAGTCCGATACTCCGACGTTTACAAAGCCCAGAAGCAAGTGAAGAAGATTCTCAAGTGCATGAACTGTGAGAAATCTTTTATGACCCTGGAAGAATTGACCATGCACATGATTAAAACAAAGCATTACAGTGATATTGCTGGCGGTTTTGCCAACCAGACGGAGCTTGACGAAGATGCTGACTTTGATCACCCGGACCATCTTGGTCATCCAGATGACGAACATCGGTTTCATAGCATGGAACATTCATCTCCATTGGATCGAGGGATACCCTCTGCAAAGTCTTCCCAACTGGATGGTACTATGGAGGGCACAAGTAGTGACAATGAAAGCCATCATAGCTTAAGGATGTCACCAGTAGAACAGTGGGGTAATAACTCTGGAATTGAGGATGAGAAAGGGAAAAATGATAATAGAGAGGACAGACTGAGAGAAAGTTCAAAGGAAAGTAACAATTTGACTGAAGAGACATTTTCTCAAAGACATTGCACAGAGCCTGATCACCCCTCCCAAAATGGGAACTTTGCTGGTCCATCTAAATTGCCATCTTCACACAGTACAAAAAGAAATTTCAGTTACCTAGATGATGAGAGAAAAGATGATGATGATACACTTTGCAAAAGGATCAAAGTGGAAGCAGAATCAGCAGCAGAAGAAGAAGACGATGATGATGACGATGATGATAACATGACATATGAAGGTTATGAATCAGAGAATGAGTATGAAGAGGAGGATGAGATTGATCCTTTGGATCCGGAATATTCTCTGAGACTTTTCCATCCTGCCCATGCAAGAGACAGGGAAGTTGGCAAAGATTTCTGTTTCCCTACTTCAGAGATGGGGCGGAGAAAATACCGAACGAGAATTTACAAACACTCCCTTCTTTATCAGTCGAGACAACATGGATCAGAAACAAAGCAAGATGTTTCAGCATTTGATGGTTTGTACAACTGGGCAAAATCTTTGGGCTTGCTCTCATCTCCAACAGTGTCTGTATCATCAAAGGCTGCACAGGCTCCCAAAGCGGTGGTGAAGTGTGATGGGAAGTATGTTGATCCGGACAACTTTGATGTGACTTTGCCATATGGAGGTAAGGTCCATCCAGATGTCAATCCACTCAGAAAGTTGAGCTCTATGGTGGAAACCACTCAGATTAAACAACCACAAAATAAATCATTTGAGAGCAATTTCATTATGGACAGAGCATATTTTAACTTTGAAAAGACCCAGGGTAGTTCAGCTCAGAATGCACTCGCTATAAATTCAAGCAATTATTCTGATGATCAGGACCGTCACACAGATTTGACAGAGCAATGGGAGAACATTCACCAACAAGAAGAACTTTCAGATGCTAAGAGTGAGATAGATAATAAAGATAAACACAGAGAGAGCATTGATAGCTCTATATCATTCCCTAGTGCAGAAAAGAGAAGTTGGTTATTGGATGGAACAATTTCCAAAGATGCCGTTTTAGAACGGCTTATTCTGAAAGCATATAATAGGCCTTCAAAGTCAAGTTACAGACTCAGAAGTGAAAAGGAGCAGATCTGCTCATGTTCATCAGAGCCTGAAATTGAAATCAAGACTGGGGATTCAGAAACTAGGCCATCCAAGACCAGAATGAATATCTGTAAAGACCAAAAGGTTGATTCTGTGGGGAGAGAACGTGAGCTCAAGGATACCAGACATCTGAATAAGACTAAGGCTTCATGTGAGAAATGCTCTCACTTACCTAATGTTGCTTCTGTGAGCAAAAGTAACAGGCAACAAGATGACAAACGCAACACCACAAGAGTGGAGACTCAAAGAGGATGGGGGAAAGATTCAAGGGTGAGTAAAAGTGAAAAATTGGAGCCAGCATCTGTGTCAAAAGATAAGGTATCAGTACAAAGGCACAAAGAACAAAGCAAACAAAGTACTGCAAGTTTCTTGAGTAGGGTGGGTGTAGGGAAGGAGCACTTACAAGGATTGATATATGGTCACAGGGATGCAGTAAGGGAAGTGAAGTTCACATGGGCAGATGCCATTGACACGCTCATCTCGAGATCGTTTGGTTCAGAGGATGAGCCTTCTGACCAAGCACCTGCGGATAGTCTGGAGAAATTGGACAGAGATGACAAGGTGAAACATTTAGGTGTGTTTAATGAAACCTACAAAAGTCCGGATGTTGAAAAAAATGACGTTTGTAAGGAAACCAGGGTCAAGGCAGATCTTCATCAGAAAGATGATAAGGAAGATCAGAAACTAGTTAAGCGAAGCATAAAAAGTGATGTCAAAACTTCTCAATTAAACAGAACATGTTTAGAAGAAGCAAATGCTGTAGAGGCATCGATGTCATCCCTTGATGATAAAGAGAAATGTAAGGTTAAAGATAATGCACATAAGGTACTTGTAGAAGGTTTAACAGTTACACCAGCGAAGGATGGTTGTAAAAACCAGTCTACAGCAGTTGACTCGTCGAAAGATGATGGCCTTAATAGAAGTGCATTAGAAATTTATAAAGCTGATCAAAAAGATATGATATTGAAAGACAGGTTTGGTTATAAGAAACAGCATGGTGATAATAGAAAAAGCAATGAGGATATCAGGGAAGTTTCATCTAAAACTTTGATAAACGGAATATCTGTTTCAACATCAAATTGCAGTAAGGAATCTTGTATCATTAGGGAGACTTCTGTTGTAGATGAAAGGGAATTACATGACACAGAAGAAAACAAGAGTATCAGAACAGACAGAAAGGGTGAGGTGGCTGAGAGGTGTGCTTCAAGAACATTGTCTACAGATGGAGCAGCAGCTAAACCTGGTACTAGTATGACAAAGACTGGCAATAGTGATGCTGATGATAATCTACACCTTAAACTGAATGAAGAATGGAGTTCTAGTTCATTCAAAAATGAAAAGCAGACCACCAGGGGTGAAAAGAGAGAGCTTACATATGAAAGTCCATGTGAAGAGAGGACGAAGGGTGGGCGTCCTGAGATATCATCTCATCGAAATAGAGATGATATCATAAACAGGGAAGAGCTGATAGGAGGCAGTGAATTAACTCCAAAGATTGAAAATAGTTCTGATGGAGAAGCTTGTTCCTCCAACAGTCCTACAAAGTCGTTCAGTCATGTCGATAGTTCCGAGCTAAGAATCAGGAAATCCCCTTCATCCAAGGAAGGACACTCGTGTCCAGCTTCAAAGTTGCCAAACAAAATGGCCACTGTAACAACCCATCGACCAATCGGATACTTCAGCTGCGGAAGCCCTCCGCCTCTGATACCCTCTGCGGATGCCAGCACGAAGGCTATTCGCAGGCTCGAGGAATTAACTAGGAAACCAGCTGTCACAAATGTGAAAGAAATGATCTTAAGCAAAATCCAGGAGGAAGTTGAAAGGCTGATTGGACCTGGTTGTGAGGACAGGAAGGTTTCTCCTCCACTTTCGTCGGAGCTGCCGTACCTTTTCCCGAGGGTCGACAATAACAATGATGTCGATTCATCCAGAAAGTCACTGAAAAGTCTGGAAGAGTTGTCCAAGTGTGCTCCATTGCCACTGTTTAAGAGAATTCAGAAGGATGTTAGGTCAAGAAATGATGAACCATTAATCAACAGGAGTGATCCATGTGTGAAGTATCTCTTACCTTCTTCCACTACTCCCGAATCGACTGTTTCTGCTATCCAGAGTCTGGAAAAGCTCTCCGCTGAACATCCAGTCCTAAGAAGGATTGAGCCCCCTCAGGCCGTGACAACTAGCCCATTGAGACCTACCTCAGCTGACAAGGTACAGTATCTGCCGCCATCCTTTGGAGGTGAAGCATCCAATGCAAACTCCATCCAAAGCCTGGAGAGGTTCTCCTCGGAACACAGTTTCTTTGGTTATTGTCTAACCAAGCCACATTCCAAACCCACTAACACCTGCTGCAATATCAGTATGTCAGAGAAACCAGCCCAGCATGCTCATGGCAGCACAAGAAGCTTACAAAATGGAATGGTCGGTCAACGCATAGCCAGCCCTTTTGTGGTAACCTTACCAAAACTTGAACCACTGTCGCCAGTCGAGAGCAGGACAGAAGAAGATGGAGATCACATGATAAGGCCAAAGATGAAAACAGAGGATCAAGAGTCCGAAAATGTTGACCATTCACAGACTCAAGGTTCAAGAAGACATCATGAATCAGATAAAGAATCCTCAAGTCAGCAGCTGATCTCCAACAGTTCAGAAGATCCACTCCTGGCACTAAATAATTTGGTTCGAAAGAAGCAAGGCATAGTAGCATCTCCCAGTCCCAGTAAAGTTGCATGGGAACTTGTCAACAAAGATATGAAACCTCCATTGTACATTTTACCACCTGACGATATTAAGAACCAGGCAGACAAAAATCCATTGGAAGAAATTGACAAAATGCTGAAGTTTTCATGAAGTTCTAGTTGCTCTTCATGTCACCTCCAGTTCGATGGTGTAGTTACAGGCTTCATTGTGTGAGACAGTGGAGGCAGACATAATGCCAGTACTTTATAAAAGATTCACAGTACATGTAGATTTCCAAAGAAATGACCAGTAGTCACATTTATCACAACTTCATACAATCAAAGAGATTCTGAGCTTGCATGTCATTAGCAATGTATCCAATTACTGTAAGCTTAATGCTATGACACTAGATTACTATCTAGTGAGAGGTTATTAGTGTTTAATACAGGGTTGAGGCCTTGTTGCCTGTCATTCAGAGAACGGTGCAGTTGTTAAGGATTTGTAAATGTCGTCAGTATTACTAACTAGTTACTATGAGTTTTGGTTGAATTATTAGAATTTAAGAAAAATAATGGATTGAAATAGTGGATCTTAACCAATTGAGACTTAATGGAGCATTCCAAGAGGGTAATTTAAAGGTGAATGTCTTGAAACCAAAACAGCTAGAGAAACATTTCTAGCACTTTTCCCTTTTTCTTCAATAGAGTTTCCTTTTTTCTCGGAATGTAAGATATACTGTACAGCCTAATATTCTAGCTGAAGTCATCATTTTACAACTATGCATCCCATTGGTCAATCATAGTTATTGTCTACTGCCATCTAATATTGCACCAATCATTTCCATAGCTATCAAACCTATAGCTATCAGGTTTATTGAGGATCTCACTAGTGGTATTCAAATTAGCTCTCTGGTAATACCACTGCTGTTACTGCTAGAGCTTCACCCATCAAAAGACCAAGTTTATCCTCTATACATAGGACTAACATAGGAATCAATTCTCTGTGTATGGCACAGACTGCTGCACCAGTGGAATTCTACTTGTAAGTCATGTTTGCCTATGACTAGACAAAGACTGTGCCACATTACAGGCTGCAGGAGTTAAATGTATGTTACTCAGTGGCTTACATCTAGACTTTACCCTTTTAGTCATGCAGTCTATGAAACTGAGGAAATATCTGCAATAGCCAAACTTAAGGGTAATGTTATTCTGTTAACATTGAAGAGTGGAACTTTTAATCTTATGATTTTTTAATTAAACAACAACAAAAAATTGCTGGTAGTGATTTTTCACTTTCATGATGTCATCCAACATCAACTTTAATCATAAGATTACAAGAGTTTGTATCATATTCTCTCAGAGTATGATGCCAAGTCTCGGAGAGTGTCATAAAAAGTTCAAACGAAGGGGATAGTTGAATAGTATTTTTCAGGAATCCATAGTGCCAAATGAAGGTGTGAGCCTCTCAGTGGCTAGAGATTTACCCAGAAGGGAAAGTGTGTATGCTTCTTGCCAACTTTATTTCATCACCTTGATAACACAAATTTGGGGTACTTCAGACAAAATGATGCTGAAATGTTTCATGCTAAAAAATAATTCTTACATACATGTTATTTATGATGATATTGTTTCTGTGATTATTCATGCTGAATATTGCAATGAAACTCATCATGAGTACTTCTTATTGGTACAGCCATGAAATTCCTCATGAGTACTTGTTATTGGTACTGCCATGAAAACCATTTCAAAGATACTGAAATGTTGAACCTAAAGTGTCTATTCATGGTTAATTAACACTTGCTGTAACTTTGATAAAGGGTGCCCTATAATCCCTTCACCCCAAAATTGACCAGATTTAGCCTGGTTCAGTAGTTTTCCATGAGACAGATGGTAAATGTATTTCTTGGGGCAATATCAGTTTGAGAATGCTGGGACTAGTACCAATGAGATTAAACATGGTTCTGCTATTAAGTATGATGTTGTATGATGCCCATACAACAACAACAACAACATACATCAACAATATTCAGTTAAGCTATCGTTGGGTTTGATCCTGGTTTTTTTTGTTTGTATTCTCATATTGATTTGATATCCTTGTAAAGGTGTTGAGTATCATATCCACATCATGTATCATGGTGCTTGTAATATAGAACCCATGCTTACAGATAATTAGCATATTAATAAGTATGTAAGATGTTTATATTCCTCAAAACTCAATTGAACAAGTAACTCTATTTAGGGGTTTGATGGTATCAAGTACCTTGCCATTTTTATCATTATATTATATATAACTTTGGCCTTTAACCAGACATTTATTTATGGATGTATTTACATTACAATTTTGAAACTTTTGTCTATAATCATCATAAGTATTATTTTAAGTTGCCTTTATTCTTAGCCAATTGGGTATGTACTGTTAAAGGTAGATATTAAGCTAAGACACATTGATTTAGATATCCTAAACTAACATCTTTAACATTTAACGTATGAAAAGAGAAATGACACAGGCGTCACTTTTTATTGCTGTTGTTGCAAGAAAACAAAATTAAGGAATGGCCAAGGCTGGTTTTTATCTTGGATTTTTGTACACATAGAAATGTTACATTTGATGGAACTATTAAAAGAGGACAAATTTGGGGAAACTAGGTTGTGTTCTTGATCGATTGCCCAACTGTAGCTGTAAAGCTCTCCACTGAAAAATGTCTCTGATTGGTCTGTTTCGATAGCTGCATTATTTGAATAAGTGAACACAGTCTCATGGTACAGGGGATAAATTCATGAAACTCTAATACTGGCAAAGAATTGGCACTGATATTTTATTTATTCCTTATTTATTTCTTCAATATCCAATATTGAAATCACTGTAAAGTATTTTTTACTTATTGCGGTTCAAAATTTTCAACTAAAATAAATTGCATTTTATACAGTTTTAATAGCTGGTATATTGTCGGCTCAGAGATTCAAAATATAAAGGGCAATTATTTCCATCTAGTTTTCCAGCAACATCAAATGGACTTTTGTAGCATTTGTGACAACAGGTTCATGGCAATATGCAAATAACTTCTCATTTGACAACTGAAATTTGGCTATGATTTCTGTTCCATTAAGTAAGGTCTGTGATGGGGGTTTGGCATCGAGTGTATAGTATATGTACAAATAATATATCTCAAATATTGTGTATAATGTAAATATTGTAAAGATTTGATCCAAATAGATGTTGTCTGTTAGTGTTACAAATCCTAAAAAGGTGTTGTTACATATCCTAAAAGGAAGGGCTTGTATAGGTTTCATTTGTACTGTTATTGAAATATCTAACATTGTGACATGATAATGGTGGTGATTGCCCAAATTGAAGGTCATTTATTTCATGTGCATTTTTAAAAATTTGATATCCACATTTGTGTTTCTATGTCATAGAACAGTGCACTTTTAAATGTCCATATCTATAAATTATTTTCATTGGTTATAATTGTTAGAAACCAGGGTAATTGCTGATATATAACCCCTGTGTTAGTATAACTGTAATATTGGAATATATGTGGATATAAAGGTGGTCTTTAGTTTTGGAAGACTCTCACCCAGTCACACCACCAGGCGCGTAGCCAAGGCGGGGGGGGGGGGGCGAAGGGGGCAGCAGCCCCCCCTTGAGCATATTTTTTAAATTTTTTTAATGTTTTTATGATATCGCTAGTAATTTCAAAAGAGAAAATGCTAAGATGCAACTTACAAGGCCTGG
>JAAAKB020000021.1:1558503-1569241 GCA_010014835.2 Apostichopus leukothele | reverse complement strand
ATTTACCCACACTCACTTGGTACAGTAGGGGGGAAAACACAGAAACTATCGTTACTGGGAATGTCAGTAGAAATGTTAATTACTCCAATCAAAAATGTGTATAATGATTACTTATGTTATTAACTTCATGGATATAAAATCCCCTACAATGATGATTGCAGTCAATAATACCAATCACAAGGGGCTACAGAGCAGGCACCAATTGGTTCATTAGAGCATACTGTTTGGTTCCATGTAGCCAATTAGTGGCAGTAACATGATTACATGATTCATCATAAGAATACATACCGACACACGAGTAACATTAGGCTACCATTGATGTTAGTCTCATTACCAAACACACCAACTTAATCTAACCGGCCCACGACAAGCACTACTGGTAACGTGACGGTCAAAACTATGTTGCGGGAAGAAAAATATTCAGAAAACTCTGCAAAGTGCTTTGGCATTGAAGATACAGGTAAATGTGATCTTCTACTGGCTACTTATAAGTAGGTATATAATACTTATTCCACTTTTAAGCCCTCCTGTTAGGGACTCTTGGTATAAAGATACCTAAATGGAAGTATGGGAGAAGTGTATTGCTGGGTGCAGGGACCAAGTGGATGGAAAGAATACCCGCGAGATAATTAAAAGTACCAACAGGGAATCTTCCACAATCAAACATATCAGGAGGAAGATTTACTCAACATAATTTATGTGGTTACAATACGCTTGAACTTAAACTATACACAGACAAATAGTACTTTACTGTTAAGCAGCTTGTTGCTTTACTGGCAGTCTCTGGGAGACTTACTGTGGAATCAGAACATGTACTACCAAACAATTGGATTAACGAGTATCTAGCTAATTGAACAGGAGGGAAACAAACAGAAGGCACAGCCTCGCAAATCCAAAAAATATTTTAAGACCCTGAGAAATGGTCTACTTGTGCATATCTTGTTTTAGACAAATAAAATGTTCCATCCATAATGAAAGTAAAGAAAAAATAAATAAAATAGTTTTTTGATATTAATTATATCACTAATTATCTGATCAGATTACAGTGCTAACCAGTCAGCTTAGGATAAGCAGTAAACAATTACAATATCAAGGTACATTAGACAACATAATCGCAAACATACTTGGAAAATATTAGAACATTTTGTAGCACTTTTTGAGGAAGCATAGTGAAATTATAAAGTCGGGTATAGTGTACAGAGTCAGTGTCCTACATACATGAATGTTAGTACAAGCTGATTATTATAAAAGCATACAGGGACAGTGTGACTGCCTGACCAAACTTCCAATATGCATGGTTGTACAAGCTGGTTGTTATAAAAGCATATTGGGGCAGTGTGACTGCCTGACCGAACTTCCAATATGCATGGTTGTACAAGCTGGTTATTATAAAAGCATACAGGGACAGTGTGACTGCCTGATGTACTTTAATAAGCATTTTTGTACAAGATGGTTATTTTAAAAGCATACAGGGACAGTGTGACTGCCTGATGTACTTTAATAAGCATGTTTGTACAAGCTGGTTAGTTTAAAATATACTGGGACAATGTGACTGCCTGACCGTACTCCTATATGCATGGTCCAACAAACTGGTTATTATAAAAAGCGTACATGGACAGTGTGACTACCTGGTCTGGGACAGTCTTACTCTCCTTCCATACATATAGAAATTGTAGGTACAAGCTGGTTGTTGTGTATTTACACTGTAACTGGCTAGGATTATCCTGATTTGAGACAAAAGACATGATGCCAGAATGCCAGTAGACACAATTTCTATAAGTTAATAGCCACTTTCCAAATGCATTCCACAGTATTGAAGATGCAGGCTTCATACTGTAAGAATAGGCTATATTGTTGACCTCATCACTGCTATTGAGGGTCAAGTACACACTGACAATGTGGTCAAGGACACATTGACCAGCACTAGGGCTATTGTTCAGGTTGCACTTGGTCCCAACAGAGATTACCTGCAGTATTTACCAACTACTGTACTAACTCTAGCTGAAACCTAGAGCAATATGATCGTTTTGAAACAATTGAAATAAAATTTCCATCCCACCAGTTACAAGAGCTGTAAGAGAAAACTTTAGAAAACAAAGGATTCTTACAGTAAATAGCAAAGTTTTTTTTTTTTTTTTTTTTGTGAGAGAGAAGGGGTAATGTTACATCGTATCATATTGAGAGAATGGTTGAGGTAGTTGTAGTTTAAGCTAACTTAGTCTTTTACTTCCCCCCCCCCCCCCCCAACCCTCACACCCCCATTAACTAAGGACATCACAAAGCATTCCTCCCATTGAAGCCAATGCAGTGTACTCATAAGGGTTGAGGCATAAATGATGACATTTAAGGTTCATTAGCTGTTTACTGAGGTACTGTAGCTCCTTAGTGTAGATATAAGACAAATGTAGAATGAATGGCAAACATTACAGTTAGTATGTAATGACTAGTAGAAATTACTTAGTATGTAATCATTACAACCAGTACCAGTGGTACTTCAATCTGAGTCACCATTATAATAAATGTATGTAAATTAACCAAGTGACCTTTACAAAGAGTTATGTAATAGCCACAACACTGTAGAATTATATACAAAACAAAATAAACACTACAGGAATACATGAACAAAATACAGATCTATGTTACAGGAAGCAGCATATCAGAAACAAATGCATATTACAGGAAGTATTTAACAACGAGGCAACCATTTGAGGAGACCTGTGCGTAGTATTAACATAATGAATATTACAGAAGTGGGAGAGGATAATTTGTTATTGGAGGTATGTTATGAAGGAATGGCCAGTAGGAGGTATGTTATATAAACTATTTGACAAGATAACAACTGAAGTTGTTGCACAGCTATATTACAGAACCCCTTACATGAGGTATATGTTAAACCAAAGTAAAATTATCAGAGGTACATATTAACATTAAAAGATATGAAATGAGGTACCCAAATGTTTGCCAAAAAAACACTTAATAAGGAAACACATAAATGCAGCTTTTGAAAATTTAGGGAATCCCACAAGATTTGTGTAAATATTTATGAAGGAGGTATTTGGTAATATATTATCTAGTTAAGGAGGTAATCAGGAACTTACTTTTGTGTAGATACCACAAATGGAGGTATGTAATATGTAGCACCTAGTAAAGTAGCCATTTAATACCATATATGTAGCTACCAGTTTAAAACTTAAGGAGGTATGTTATACATGTATGTAGTATCTTAGTAAAGAGGTATGTATTTCTATATAGTTACCTCTAAAAGAGGTGTGTAATATGTAGCAACTAGAAAAGTAGGTATGTAATACCATGTAGTTACCAGTTTAACACTTAAGGAGGTATGTTATACATGTAGTATCTTAGTAAAGAGGTATGTATTTCTATATAGTTACCTCTAAAAGAGGTGTGTAATATGTAGCAACTAGTAAAGTAGGTATGTAATACCATGTAGTAACCAGTTTTACCACAGGGAGGTATGTATTATCATGTAATAACCGGTACAGGAAATGTGCTTGTGTAGTAACCAGTAAAAGGGAGATATACACTATCTTGTAATAAACAGTACACGAAATGTGCCTGTGTAGTAACCAGTAAAAGGGTGGTATGTGCTATCATGTAACAACCGGTACAGGAAATGTGCCTGTGTAGTAACCAGTAAACGGGGGGTATGCACAATCATACATTATCCAGTTAAGATGATCCATGTTACATAGTAAGTTTTAGTAACAACACATTGTGTACAGAATAATCAGCCTAATGGTCCAGTTTTACCCTCAATTAATAACTGACAATAGAACTCCTGTTTATATAATTATACACACTGATATCTAGTTTATCAACTTTATCAAGGTATGAACAATTGGCTGAACAAATTGTCAATATTTCTTTAACCAAACAAAATACAGTAAAATCATGTACTTACAACATGCCCTCTTACCAATACAAGAAACTCATCAGGAAGGTTATAACCTTCTTTTGAAAACCATTACATATTTAAAACTGCTTAAATTCATTTACAGAAAGCTACACAATTCTGTCTGTAAGATATTTGACAAATTTACATATCATGCGCTGTCTTACATCAATGGATAATTATGTAAGCTGCCCGAACTGATCCCAACACTGGGTGTGACAAAACATCCATAATCGGTCCAATAATTCAGTTGTTAATACTATTTATCAAAACTATGTTCAACAAAACAAAGTCAGAGTGGAAAAATTTCCCTCATAAAATAAAGTTGCCTACAGTAAAGCCTGTGTTTCCTTAATTTTGATCAAATGACCAATTTTCTGTCAGAACTATTGGGGCTTATCATGCAGTTATCTTCCTACCCACTCACCCCAAAAAAGTTTTCCCACATTTCTACATATACTGACCATGATTGTATTGTTTACATATATATAGTAACCACCCACAGGGATGATTCCATACCACTAATTACAAACGTATGCTACTCTCACAAAACAACTTTAAAAGGCTCTACAAATGTGCTTTACATAGCTCAAAGGGAGAATTTTAAAAGTTATATTAACAGACAAATGCTTAGTCCATGCTAATCGCCAAGCAAAGATCAAAAAAAAAAAAAGTAAGAAAAGAAACATCAACGACAAGAACAACAAAGGGATAATAATAATTAATAATAAATATACAGGATCGACTATATGGCACGATATACATTAATATTGAAATTGACCAAAAATTGGGCAAACTTTTATCTTCACCTGAACAATTTGATAAGAATTTTTAATTTCCTTTACAATTTTTGCTTTAGAAATATGTGCAGCACATTTTGAACATAATGCTTTGAAAAAGTAGAAAAATAATTTTTGAGGTAAAAAATGCAAAACAGAGTTAGGGAGATGACAATGTCCGCAACAAGACAGATCAAAACAACAAAACATTTAATTGTACACGTAAGAACAATAATTTTGAAACAGAAGCCTAGTAGTAGGCATTTCCCATGTGGCATTTTAGAAGGGCTGAATGTCTCTTCTCTTCGAACAGTATAAATTGCAGTTAACAGCTGCTGTTGAAATATCACACCCTAAAGCTTGTAGATAGGCAATTTAACTTCCTGAGAATGGACTTGCTTTGAGCAATGCAATATTTTTTTTCTTTTGCTATTTTCATCATTTTAATTCTCTCTATTTAAATACTTTCATTTACATTAAATATTAGGTAACAGAAAATGAGGTAGAAAGCTTCTTACATTGAGGTAGATAAGTATTGAGCAATTGCAACATTTTTAATACAAAAAAAAAAAAAAAACATGCTTATGTACATTTCATCTGCTATTATTCATATTTAAATTTTGTTTTTACTTAACTACAAAAAGACATGTTTATTTATTCTCCTTCACGGGAGAGTGACTTAAACGGCAGTTACAAACAATGACCCGTAATAAATGTCCTCTCATAGAAACAAACAACAGCCTAATATTCGGCAAATCATGATGTTGTGAATGAAAAAAAAAAAAACACACATTCAGAACATCAAAGGAATAAAACAAGAAAGAGCGATATACTTTTCTACAAAATACCTGAGCAAGCGATGTAAAGCATTAGATAATTATTTAAATGCTAACAATTTCATTTGGGATTTGATTAAAGGTTTTCTTTTAAAGCTGAAAACAGCTGTGAAGCCAACATTTACAGACTGAGCAAAAAAAAAAAAAAAAATCAGGGCAAGAGGCAGTTGGAAATTCCCAAATTCAGTGGCTAAAAATGTAGTGAGATTGAGGTTAAGTCTGTAATACATGTAATCTACTCAGTAACATACATACATGTATGAGTCTACATGTGTAAAAGACCAGGCACTATTTTGCCAATATCAAGCAATGAGGCATGTTACTTCCCAACAGAACACATGACAAGCACTCTCATTCTTTCCTCACTTTCAAAATGCTTGAACTCGATTATTTCCAAAATCTACTACGAGTATGAGACCATCGGGGGAAACACATATGCCAGAGGGACGATCGAGTTCCCCCAGACTCACACCGGGTCCCGAACTGAATGAGCACACAAAATTACCATTAGGCTGAAAGACCTGAATCCGATTATTTCTAGAGTCTGCCACGATGATATTACCCTCCTGGTCGATTGCCACCCCCTGAGGCCTCAAGAATTGGCCGTTACTAGTCCCCTCTGAGCCAAGAAACTTGGCAGATTGGAAGTCAGAGTGGATAACCAAGAGGCGGTGATTATTGAAGTCTGTTACCACAAAGTAACCTTCATTAGTGAATGCTACACCTCTCGGGGAATCAAAGTGTTTCCACAGGGGACCATCAAAGCCATACTTATTCCAAAACGACCCATCGGCATGAAACATTTGGATACGGTGGTTACGGGTATCGGAAACCAGGATCTTTCCTTCATTGCTTACAGCAATGTCCCAAGGGTAGTTAAACTGGCCATTTTTGCTGCCTTTCTCACCAAATTTGAAAAGGAATTGTCCATTAAATGTGAAAACCTGAATCCTATGGTTATCTTTATCTGCTACAATAATGTTATTGTCTGGTGTTACTGAAACACCAGCGGGGCGGTCAAACTGGCCATTTCTAGACCCAGGGGAACCAAACTTATGGTGGAAAGTACCGTCGGCTTTAAACACCTGAATTCTGTTATTACTACGGTCGGCCAATATCACATACCCATCTTTGTTGGCGGCAATACCCCACGGGCGACACATCAACCCATCCCCATCTCCCTCACCACCAAATGTGAGCAGAACTGCGCCAATAGTGGCATAGTTCCTCGGTCTCCCCACACTGACCAGGAATGGACTACCTTGAATGTGCTTTCCCCTGATGGTCACTGAGAGTATGTGTCTCCCTTCTACATGAGGTATGTAACTCACGGTATAGCTACCATTCTGTCTATCAGAAACCTCGCCAAACTGTGTTTTACCTTTCGGGTCTTGCAGCATCGCCTCGACGACATCCCCACCAGTAAAAGACGTTTCGTTGCAGTGGTTCTTGCCATGTACCAGTATCTGTGTTGTCTTGTCAATCAGGGCTCTCCTGAGACCGCCTCCTGTAGCATAGGAATTGGATGCATGAGCACCTGTGCTTAGTAGTCCCATGGATGAAATTGCAGTCAGCAAGGCATTATCTGGTGGTGTGAAAACTATCTCGTCGGTTTCGTGAGGGTTGAAATAACTCTGAAGGTTCTTCAATACCTGCATCTGTTTCACTAACTTTTCTCTCATTCTTAAGATTTCCATGTCTGCACCACTCTGCAAGACCCTCTCACCATCCTCCACATTTTCAACGAGGGTGGACAAAGCATTTGATATTTCGGTGACTTGTTGATTAAGGGACTGCATTTTGACCTGTCTAACGACTTCAATCTTTCTTAGCATTTCCCCTTCTCTTTGCTCTAAGGAACTAACGTGACGAGCAATTGTGGACCGCACTTCTGCCGTCACTGTTTGGCATCGAGCAGTGACTCTATCTCGCATTGCCTGCACCTTTGTTAGACTTGATTCTAGAGCCTTCTGTGTTTTAGAGACTTCCCTGAGTAGTTGCACAGACATTGCTTTGCTTTCTTGTACTGCATCTTGGAGATACACACAACTATGGCCTTGGTGCTCTGAGAGTGTGCAGTCACGGCATATGGCCATATTACAGGTGTCGCAAAAAAGTCTAACAATTTCATTTGGATGAATATTACAATAGCATGTAAGGTGCTCTGGGAGCTGAGGCGAATAATACTGAAAGTTAGGGATTGGAGTTGCCTTACCACTGCTTCCACTTTCGTCAAATTCTGTGATAAGGTGATCTTTGGTAAGTTTAACTCGATTGTGCGCAGACACACAACTATCACACAGGGCCTCATTGCAATCTTTGCAGAGGTGAGTAGCTGAAAGTCCATCATCACAAGAGGTGCAAATTTGCACAGAATTGGTGGTTCCATTTTCAAGTTCATCATCATGGCCACTGACAACATCCAGGAGATTATTAATAAGCATGTTAGAAGGCAACCCATCTAATCCCATCCCTCCCAAAGCCGTCTCTTGGAAACAAACTGGACATTTCACACTTTCTTTATCATGAACCTTATCCTCAAGGCAAGGCTTGCAGAAACTGTGAAGACAGGGTAAAATACGTGGTTCATTGAGTCGATCGGAACACAGTGGACACCATAGCTGAGAGTCGTTCAGCTCATCCGACCCTGCTGCTGAAGCCATGGGCATTGTCTATCCTTTGTAATGTTTATTCCTTAGCATGCAGGAAATAGGCAAGCTGGGATAATGTGCTGCAAATGCTACCAGGGGGAAGCCTAGGCCAACCAGTTCTCTACATCAAAATCAGCCTAGTTAGTTAGGGCTACAACTACAAGCCTAGCTTAAAACCAGGGAAATCCTAACTTAGGCTCCGGCACTCTATCAAGTATGTGTCTTGGTGTTAGTCTGTGAAGGGCGAGATTTACCAAAATCTTGATGCCATCGCTAATTTATGCGAAGCCGAGTGAACTTCTATCCACTTCAAGTATTTTAGGCCCAAGTTCAATTTTAAAGGAACCTGGTTAGGCCTTTATTTACTGGGCGTCGTCGTTGATTAGTGTAGCCTATGCTTACACGATATCACTAGCTTGAGCACGTATTTGTACAATCCAAGTCACCGTGTAACGTTACGTATTTCCCTCTGTCGCAGTTTTGAAGTACTGGATTGTCTTCATGGAGCCTCATACTCCCCTGGTAAATGGTTTAAGTTATCCACATCATTTCCATGATAAGGATTTAAATGGTTATTACGTAACATTCTTTGAACAGGAATTCCTGCTTCTCCATGCTACGTTCGTTGCATTGTTCGTCCATTGCGTTCTAATGCATTTTATGTGACACACTTGCAAAGCGCTGGGACCTCGCAGTGTAACGTACATGCAATACTAATAAGTTAGTTATTTTGGCTTACGTTAAATTTATGTTTAGGTCACTTTCATAATATTGATCATTTTGAGTGTGTTCATCGGTGTTTTCGTGAATAACATTTTATGATAAACTGTTTTTGGTGTGGACAAAATTTCCAATATATTCGAAAGTCACAGTGATGACTGTGACCCTACATGACCGGAAAGTGTGTGCAATAACACTAACAGGACACAAGCTAGATAGACACATGATGATTGCTATCAAGTGACGTCACGAGGAGTTCGTAAGCAGATCTACAGAAATTAATAAACACAAATACGCTTTGTACATTAAACGGGACTAAACATTTACAGATCAGGGCATGCAGGTCCGTCATAATTCACAAGTGTGTGGAGGGATTAAGAAAAAACCCGTCACACACGTGATAACATGGTGCTGTATACAGGGGGGGGGGGGGCACGCGGTTGTCAAGTGTTCAGTGGTTGGGAAATTAATTTTTAGTAACTTTCGCTGAACTTTTGATACCAAATGGCATTTCAAACTAAGAGTTGAAATTTTGGTAGAAAGTCGGAATCTAAAGATACTAAGATGATATGCATATCAACGACTGCGGCTTGTTTACGGCTGGCCGGGATACTTCTGGGGGGGGGGTGGGAGCTGGGAGGGGCGAGTACTGTAGATAGGCCTGTCTATGCGCAACGATGAAAATATTTTGTGAAATAAATGAAAAGCTTGTAGGAAGTCTTTACAAAATGTTTATTATGCATATTCTGTCCATCATTCTTGGATCCCTAATGAAACCGAAATCTGGATTTCTCTGAAAGATGCCTGAAACCGACAATAAGAAATGGTCGTGTTTCACATTAAACCTTATTGTATTCGAATAATGTAAACAAAAACAACAACAACAATAGACAAAAAAAACCCTAAATAAGTCAATTTGCAAGGTGATTGGGCTTTGTGAACCAAGTCTTCAGACCCTTCAGTCTCCTAATAATAGAATAATGATAGGCCTCTATATCATCATGGACTGATTTGTTATTTCTCCTGACCGACATCTTCATTATTAGACGTGACTTATTTATAAAATAAATAAATAAATAAATATTGAAACATTATGAAGGGCTATATGCAGTTGTAATGTAAAATAAGTGTCGGTTGGGAAGTTGTTAAGCGACCTTATTAACCGATTAAAGCTGTAATTACGAAGTAATTGTGACAAGTTTGTTGTTTTTTAGAAGGAAGAGAAGGGAGGGGGGGGGGGGAACATTCTCATTCACCGTGTGCATGGGCAAAGCGTGGCAAGCGGACCGCATGTATATATCCCTCGAGCAAACTTTTGCTGCGGATCGATTTGAGAAGACTTCCTTCCACTTACCCTATTAATGCGGCCCGCGGAAACTTTGCTTATACACTGTATAGCAAAGGAACAGATGAAGTCGCCTATACCTATATACGTGTATACACACGTTTTAGGAGTTTGCATATATAACTCATGCCGAACCTTGTGATAGGATATATCAAGTTAGTTGATGAACGACATTCAGAACGTACTGATCTGTTATTTATCTCATACGCTGTTGTACTTGTCCATGCAGTTTTGCTACGGGTACAGGTACATCCTTCAATGTTGACCACGTCGATCCCGTTATAAAATTTCACTGTGGCCCGTTAATTCAATTTCGTGCCCATCCCTGCATGTCTAGAAGGGTTGGTGAGTCATACTCTCGCCTCTGGAACAGCCCAGCCATCGACGAGGGTCTGAAGGAGAAGGGAGGGGGGGGGGGGGGGGGGGCCCTGTAAGGGGTTAGCAGGTTGCCCGGGCTGGTGTGTTATTTCGAGCACCCCTTTCCCTCCCCTGCC
>JAAAKB020000021.1:1529702-1545729 GCA_010014835.2 Apostichopus leukothele | reverse complement strand
GGTATCACGTTTCATTACTGTCTGCATTTTGTAGCGACACGAACAAAACGTCACTTGCAAGCAACAGAAAGTTAACTATTTTAAGATGGCCGCACACAGTTTGGGGCGAGTCTTCAATGCCTTTAAGGCAGTCATTGAACAGAAAGAAACAACTGCAAAGGCATATTTTGCGACTATTAACTTCACTCATTGTGGACGGTTAGTTTCATTATATTAGCTCACATTAAGATTTAACAGTTGCACAAAAAGATTTGTTTTAGTTGTGTTGGGGAATCCTTCATTCCAACTATCTCTACCATATTAGGAATGTTACTATGTTTGGAAGCTTTGATCTTTTTTCTTCTGGATGTTGGATGTTGCTTTACCTGTTACATCCTCTTCTTCCAATAGCATCTCCATAGTCTCATCTTTAAAGAGCACAGGGATGTTGTCCAGGGTGATGTCATCTTGGTAACCTTCTCCAATGATCTGAATCATTCTGTCCTCATATTGATTATCAGCTACTGATATCTTGATTGCTGCTTGAGCCTGTTCGGTGGTCTTGGGAGTAAACGCCATCTGGAAATGAGCTTCCTCTCCGACGCCTATAATCAGCGAGGCTGTATGTGGATGTCTGTTAGAGTCCGCTTCTTTACACAAGCAAAAATAAAACAAGGAAACCATCAAAATATCAGTACTTAAGAAACAAAACAAACAATCAAACTCTCTAGGTGTACATAAAATATTGTGTAATAGTGGTTGCCATGCATTCAACTGTACCGGTATCAGGTGTATTAACTTTTAAACTTTGTACGGTCTGCTACATTATATTGTGTGTCATACTGGCATGTTGAGAAGATCATGTGTACTCACCATTGTTATTACCTACAGATGGGTGGGGGTATATCAGTTTAGTGTTTCCTGTTGACTGGAGCTTAAAGTAACCATGATCATCCATCAAATCAACAGATACCTGAAATAAAACAAATGTTGTAAGTAATGTCCCAGAGAAACAAAAGGAACATTTGTAGGCATGATATAGCAAATTACTGAAGTATAGAACATCAATCTAACCATATAAAGAAATACAAGCCTCACATCATGGTAACAAAACTACATTGAATGAAAGCTAGGCATGTGACACTATAACACTTTGAAGATATGAATACCATGAAGGTGAAATAATATTACAATAACTATCAAAGAGAATGCTTGAGGTTTGTGTGTATGTCAGTATCATTGTGATTCTCTTAGTATGAAGGTCATGAAGGTTCGGGTGAGGCACACCCCCATAACTACACACACTGCCTCGAGAGGGGAAGAAACATACCTTGCTTGGTAAAGTACCATCGTTCTTCAGACACAGGGGTAATGTCTGTGATCTACCAAGTAAGATCCTGCTGAAGAGTAACAGTGGTACTCCCTTCTTGTTTTTCAGAGCCGGCTTGGTGATTGCTACCCTAGGAAGGTTACCTTCTCCTTGAACCTCAAAGCAAAGCATTCTAGATTTAGCTTGGGGCCCTGTCAGGCCTTCCACTTGCACCTCGAACGAGCCCACATAGGTCTGTGAGTCATAAGGTAAGAATTAAGAAGTGACAGTTATCTGTATGTAAATAGTACAGTAGCAGGTATGTTAGGAAGTAAAATCAAAGGGCATGACAGTTCCCTTCTCAATCACAGACTTTTATTTTTACTGGTCATTTAAACGAGACAGAAAGTTAAGGGGTGTGTTCTTGATTTGAATCCAGTGTTAAGCAGTATTAATTTATCTGCTTTGCAACAAACCCCTGCCCTCTTTACCCCAACCAAATTAGTGCCCAATGATAGGAGTTATGTTTGAAAGCATACTGCAATTCCCCCTCTGTTTATGACTTATAATTTGCTTTGCACCATGCTGCATAATTACACACATGTATAAGAGATAAAAGGAAGACTGAAATTTTTTTCACAGGATTACTCTATTAGGTTACTAGTTAATGACACTTAGAATGTTTACTGCACTGTACATACCTGCATGGAGGGTGGAGAGAATGTCACTGTAGCATAAACATGACCATGAGCAGGGATGGAGGCTCTGGGTGGATCCACCTCAAATATATCTTGTAGTTTGGAAGATGGTTTAGATGAAGCCATCTTACAGTTTATGACAACATCACACACAACCTGTCCATGAGAACAAACCATAAAACGGTTTGAAGTTATCTATTTACATAGTTATCTTGCCATGACTGTTGTCTGCATAAGTAGAACTTAACATTACTCATCTCTATTATGAACATCACAATCTCTTACAGCAGAGCAACAAGTCCAGTATTTCATATAACCTCATCTACTCGCAATTGTTTGTAATGTCATGAGGAAAGGTAAATTTCATCTTTATCGTAGTAGCTTAAACCTGCGAATGCGATAGCATGTGATGAACTCAACGTTAGCTTAAATCAGAGTACATCTTCTCAAATTAAGTCCTGCCTCTGATGATAGTCATAATGGGCTTGTAATGATTAAACTGAATCTTCTCAAATTAAGTCCCTGCCTCTGATGATAGTCATAATGGGCTTGTAATGATTAAACTGACATCTTAGGATTATCATGCTCACCTTCTGAATGTTAGATATCTTGAACCTTGCCTTAGCTTTCCTCCCGACCAGAACATGACCGAAGATGAAACGGTTCTCATCCTCTCCAAAGACTCCCCCGCCTCCGAGTTCCAGATGATGGCTGTTGAGGAAGACACTGAGGTTCTTGACCACTCTGTGCTCCTCAAAGATGGCTCCAAGGTCAGTCAGGTTGATGCTGGGTATACAAGCCTCGGCAAGGAGCTTGTAAGGGATGCCCTGAGGCTGGTCGGCAGGATCTCTATCTGTGATCTCAATGGCAAGGTCCTAACAGTGCCATCAAAACAAGAAAAGAGGTTTTTAGCAAAGTGCCTCCTTCACTGCTTGAGATGAGCTTCTTACGTATTATGATTGTGATGGTTCAATTTATTACTGGTGAATCTGAGCCATATCTAGCCCTAAATCAAGTCTAGTGGTACATATGGTCAAGAAGCAACACCACCTGATGTCTTTAAAGATTTTACAAATGATGTAATTTTACAATAACAGCTTAAATGTCTTAACAATACGAAGCAAAAGAACCCATGTGAGGAGGAGTAAGAAGGAAAACAAACAAGATGAAATATCTTACCTCATCACCCTTGCTGATGGCATCAGGAAGACAGTCAACCTGTACTACTGCCTGATTCCCAGGAGAAACCACTGCATAGGCAGGATAGACAGTGAACATACCAAGCTGAAGTCTGGTCTGGCTGCCTCCTCCCCCACCACCTCCCCCTCCTCCTCCTTCTTGTCTATGGTAAAAAAGAAACCAAAGGTCAGTATCATCTTTGACTATCATCTTAAAGGTATTGTTCCTACACAGATATTTTATAGGCTTACCAACTAGCCTTTGTCCATTTTAGAAGATTGGAATCACATGGGAATTTTCTTTTGGAATCTTTGTGCATGTGCTTGCTATTTGAACCCTTTTGGGTTTATCCATATGAGAGATATTTGTGGGATTTCAAGATACCAGATCAGGATGACAAGTTGAAGAGTTATATGTCCTACTCATTCATCATTAGCCTAAAAGTAATACACACAGTCTGTTAGTTGTCCAGTGTAACAATTAACTGGGTGTAAATAGTACCAATGAATAACTTCTGAGTAGGTACTGCAACAATCACCAGTATTCACCTCACTTTAGGTACATAAATTCACAGATAAACTTGCCAAAGTTATTCTTTCAAGTGAAAAGAAGAAAATTATTACAATTATTTTTAATTGCTTTCTTTACATAAAGTGATTATTTGTCCTGGTAGGCTTTTAGAATGCAATAGTGTTTCATTAGATCTATTTCTCACGCCCCTAGATATTACCATTTAACTAAACTAACACAGTATCAACTGGCAAATACAACACTGTTGTATCAGATATTAACAATATTAAGAATAGAAGCTTAAAGGAACAATTCCATTGCATACAAACATAAATCGATAAGACAGTCACTGCATAAATAGTGATAAAGGCTAATGTAATAGTCAAGGTTCACAAGACAATGTCATAATTTTATTCAATAACTGCTATACATGCATGGTTTGTGATAAGATGTAATTCAACTACATACACTAACAGGCAAAGCCAAAACAAAACTATAGGTCAAAATGGGAAACAGTTGTTGGCATCCAGTAAGAAAATTGTTGAATTGGCATGGGCATTGTATTACAGTACAAGGAAATCCACTACTTCCCCTCCCACTTGAGAGGAAACTGAAATCTCTCTATGACCTGACCAGGATGCAAACTTATGACAGGTTTACCATCATGATAAATGTACCTACTGAAATAACTCCTTTATGGTAAAGATAATATAGGATATTACGATTGATGAGTTAAATGAAGTTTAATGAAGAAAACTATTTTGATTTATAACTTCTCACCTTGTTGATAATCTGTACACATAGGTGAAAGCAGGGAAAAAGGAGGAGAAAAGAAGGAAATTTTATAATTGCACTTTCAAACAGAGGCAGGTACAGGTATTTATCACCAACAGAGAGGACTTAATTGCAGTTAATTAATAAGATTATATATACCAATGGTTCATTTATTTAATTGGAAGCCAGACTGAAATGACAGTCATGGTGATTCATGCTTTTCCTAATAATAAATTATGATCAAGATAGAAACCTTTGGAAAGAGCTAATAAATTTTTAAAATTCCTTGGTTACAATTTTGATACATGGATGTAGTGCTTATTTTTTTCTACATTTGAAATTTGGGACGGGAATAAGTCAGCAGGTATTCTCATCTCTGAAATTCTCCTATCCTATTGTCAAGAAAAAAAATTGTTGATCAAAATATTGCAATTGTTTAACAAACCTCAGCAAGTTTAAATAATGTCAACTTTGCAAGGAAAGAGCTCATTGTAACAAACTTTCACATTTCATCACGATTATATGTACAAACATTTCAATCGCCTGTCACAATGATACTTAACATATCAATGAAACCTATCTTTGAAAGAGTACCTGATAGAATCTGCTCGCTTTGGTTTGGCAATTGATTTTCCTGAACTGGAGCCATCACGAGACTTGGTTCTCTTACCGACACCTGCAGCTTGTCTGAATACAATGTCAAGCAAAAGAAAATACAATACAAACAATTAGACACTTGGTAAACTCTGTTATCTGCCTCTCCTCAGCATTGTCAATACCAGATTTAAACCTCAACCCCCCACCCCCACAGAAAACATGCTTCATTTGATCTTATTTGGACTTGTTAATCTGATTAATGATGGCATGAACATGCCACAACATTTACTGTTGTTAAATCTGATAAAAAGAGTTCAAGTTATCACCTGTCACAGACTTGATATTTACAAAACATTTCTGCAAAGGATTTTTTTTTTGCATCTACAGTTACAAGGGCTATCTGAATAGCTTGTTTCATGGTGAAGAAAGCATTAATGTTTCATTAATTCATTACTGTAGTTGGTAGGTAATGAAAGGGTTAGTTAAAGCAGGAGCATGGAAGATTGGCTGTCTTTCTTTATAATTGGTTTTCTATTAAAATTTGCAGGTTATTTATCAAAACTTTTTTGGAAATTAATTATCCACAGAGAAGCTTGATATGAATAACCGTTAAATGCAAATTAAACTGTTCAAATAATATATTTCAGTATCAAATCAGACTCAAACTTTGCAAAGGAACCATTAGCCTTTGGAAAGAAAATAGAAATGATGAACACAATTGGAAGACCTACAGAGTTTAATACATTTTGCAGCAGAATACCACTTTCTTAACATATCTTTGAAGAAATTAGAGCAAACAGTGTATACAAAACTGACAATGGATACAAAGTCATGCCATGTTATTGATTAACAGTTAGGGTATTTAATGTCAGAATCAGTTTCATTAGAGAAAAACTGGAAGAAGTACTCTTTAAGTATTTTTAGTCTGTTTTTTTTCAAAGCATTCCGCCCACAAACGCAAACAGACGAGAGGTGTTACTGTAAAGTTCTTGATTTATTCTGTGATGTAATCACCAGGTGTAAATTAAACTGGGAGTGGTTATTATTGTTTCATTTTTAGTTTTCTGTGCAAGTGTTCACAACATATTAATCTGTTAAAAGTTCTGTTATGCCATTGTAGTAATCACAAGAATGCAAAATGTAGAATAATATATCAAACCTTAAGGTTTTAGTTGAGTGAATAGTTATGGTTGGTGATGAATGAATAATGTGATGTGAAATAGCAATAAAGTGTGGAATAGTCAAATTACTTCCAGTCCCACCACAACTTGAATACAAATCTCCTGCTTTGCAATACAGGATACTTCAACCAACTGGGCCATGAAATGTGTTCAAGAGTGATAAATCCTTCTATTATCTATACTCTTGGAAGGCAACATAGAGCTCCTTGGTCTCTAAGTATACATTATTCACGTGTAGCTGCAGGGTGGTTAATGTAAGGTGGCTTAAAAGGGACATAGGAAAGGAAAAAATTGGGACAAAAAGTCAAATTTTAAGTCGAAATTTTGATATGAAAAGTCAAAATTTGGAGATAAAAAATTAAAGTTTGGAGATGAAAGTCAAAATTCTGAGATTTGGAGACACCTATTTCTTTTCCCCTATGTCCCTATTAAACCACCATATTAATGATATCGCATTTGTGCATGTATTAGCTGACATAAGGGTGAAATTAGGGTCAAGGTGCACACATTTCTTTGTTCTTTCTCTGTATAAATGGTCGAATTGAAACTATATACCTCCATATCTGAAACGAGGCTCTAGAGTTACTGTATCCATTCAGCAAACATTATCAGGAGAACAATAGAAATTATGTTTATTAAGATGGATAGCAATGATATAATGACAAACAGATCCCTGGGAATACCTCACAGGGTGAACAACAAACAGATAATAAGGGAACAGGTACCTCAATACCTGCTCAGATTCTAACTGGATAATTTATTTTTGTAAACCTCTCAAAGTTAGAATCTAACTGACTCCTTTTTCTTTAATCGGAAATATCTATGCTGAAAGACCCTTGTTTAAAAACTGAGGTATCTTTTAATAAAGCATGACATTAGTATATAAAATTTATCAAACAAACCTGAAAATTTGTCTGAAAAATGTAACAAAATGTAACATGACTCATACTACAGTTTTGCCAGCAAATTACAATATGAAATCACTTCACTTTTAAAATACCCTAATACTTCAAAAATGAATATGTGTAGACCTGAATTTTCACATTTCTGAAGTTAATCCACTGGAGCTTAATGAATATATTTTCTGAACACTTGATAAAGTTGAGTTGTACTACAAACATGATAACCTAATACTTTCAGCAGTTTCTACCATAGGTTAATGATAACATGATAAAAAACATGATGTTATTAGATGCAAAGTCTCCAGTTAGATAGATGATTGATGAGATGAAATATACTTACGCCCTTCCTCTCATCATGGGAGGTTGCACTGGAGCATCCCTCATCATCTGATTGATCACATACTTGAAGTCAAACTCTCCCTTGTTCTCTATGGTGAACGATCTCTGCTTCCTCTGGTTCACCAAGACCGCACCAAAGTTGATGTCGCTGGTAGGGAAGATCTTGTACTTACTGAAAATGGATCGCACACTCAGCTTGACAGGTATGCTGGCGATGGTCTCACCACTGTCAGAAATGTGAGGCTCAATGATCTGCAGATTAGATAATTTAGACAGTTACTATGACTTAGATAGATCCATGTAAAATATTTATAGCATCTTGAACTATCAAATATATCTCTACTTTCTTGAACTATCACATATATATCTCTAGCTTCTTGAACTATCACATATATATCTCTAGTTTCTTGAACTATCAAATATATCTCTACTTTCTTGAGCTATCTTATCATTACCAAATATTCTTCTACAAATGTTTGAGGAGGAATTTATCTAATGACTTAATTCTCTCTCCTACCTGACATTTCAAAATGGGCTCGTCTTTGATGGTCAATTCTTTTCTAGATCGAAAGATGACTTGTACTTGAGTTGGTCTCTCATTTGGGACTAACACTCCTTTCTGTGGAATTACTGAAAACAGATTGACAATTTCTTGTCCACAGGTTTCTGTTGGCTCAAAGATGAAACTGCAAAAAGAGAGAAAAGAACAAGTGTCAGTATGCTTAGCTATGACAAACAATTCTCAGATTTAGATGCTTAAAGAATTCATCTAACCCACTAAAGAGAATGAATTTCACTCTCAAAGAAACAGCTGCTGCTAAAAAAGAGTGGCCGGATTTCATGGTAGCAAGTCACAAATACTGAACATCAATTTAATGTCATCACTAGGAGAACACAAGTTTTCAATTGGGGTACACTGACAATGTTTACAAATGTATTTCTATGTTTAGGAATTGTTTTCATACTGCTATAGAAAACATTCCCATTCAACTTTCTGTCTTAAAACTTAATGAAAAAGCTGATGACTTGTCTGTTTGCTGTGTTGTCAGAAAATTTCAACCTTGTGGTAATCTTGATTCCGTTAACACAGAAGGTCTTTCTTTTTATGAAGTCAATGGTATTTATTCATTGTAAATGAAAGAGAAACAATTTTAGATCTCATAGATAGCATAGTACATGTAAAATAACATTACTTGTTGTTTGAGTCGTCATCTGATGTCAGTCTAGAAATCTCTGTTGTCCAAGTATTGTACCAGTACAGGATTTCATCTCACACCATACCACCACAACATCTCACAGTACTTCAACTCACACAACACATCACAACATACCACACAACATCATACCTGTATGAGATTCATGTCACACCATACTACCTCACACCACAGCAACTCACATTACATCATCTCACACCACACCACACCACATACCTGTATGGGATTTCATCTCACATCATACAACCTAACACATCACAACATGCCAAACCACATCATACCTATATGGGATTTCATCTCACACCATACCACCACACCATCTCCTAGTACATCACCTCACACAACACATCACAACATACCACACCACATCATACCTGTATGGGATTTCATGTCACATCATCTCACCTCACATCACACATCTCACACTACATCACCTCATACCACAACACATAACAACATGCCACACCACATCATACCTGTATGGGATTTCATGTCACACCATACCACCTCATATCACACATCTCACACTACATCACCTCATACCACAACACATCACAACATATCACACCACATCTTACCTGTATGAGATTTCATATCTGCCTTTATTCTTGAGGGAACAGGTCTGTTTGGTCTCATCCATTACTCTAATAATTCCAAAGTCCAGGCCACCATCTGCTCCTTTGGGGAAGCTCATGTCCAGAGCTACATCATAAGCTTCAGCAAGTACCTGTATGTTTTCTGTTTGTAGTAATCCCATTATGTTTTCTACATCAGAGACCTGTAACAGTGCACAAAACATAACACATGTTACACTTTCCACAAAGAGTCCACTCACAGAAATATGTGTGCATTTCAACTTCAATGAATCATTAATGCAAACTTATAGCAAAAGTAAATTAAAAAAAGAAGGGAACATTTTTTTAAATTTGGATATCTTATAAACATTATCTAACCGACTCAACATACAATGAACAAAGAATTAGACTGAAGTCTTCCTCTAGACAAATAAATGGCTCAGAGATGAATCTTTTCTTAAGAATCATTTTCTTCAAGTCTTTTTCGGCAGGTTAAAAGCATCTGAAGACAGACTCCAATCCTACACCATATTAGAGGGACTTGTTAACTACAGCCAGTTTGTACTTTGTCAATACCATTTCGTTTCCACAGCTCCAAAGTAGTATTTTATGGAAACGAAGTTTAATACAAAAAATAAAAATGTAGCAAACTTTTTAAGAGTCTTTTTGCAAACTGACCTCCAAACGGACCATTTTCTTCATGTTAGTTGGTCTCAAGGCTCTGAAGTTGGCATTTAAAGCAAACTCTGACTTTGGTTCAATTATTCCACAGTCCACTGAAACTGAGAACTCGTCTCCCAGGGCTTCTAGACCACTGAGTCGCCAGGCCACTGGAAGCAGTTTACTGTTGCGTAAGTATATTGTTTTTGTGTCTTTCCTGGGAAAGTTGAAGATAGAAATATTGAGCTTGAAAGGAAGAAGAACCTCAGGTAGTTGAGACCACTAAGTTTTAGTAGTACATGTATCTACAAATTAATGTCTTGTTTTGGATAGGGGATAAAATCCTGGTTATCTCACTGAATGAATTGCTTCTCATAACAAAGAAAACAAATGTGCTTTAGAAGAAGCCTTTTCAACAAGGTTTCCATCTTCTTTTTCTCACTCATTGGTCATTCATTGGTCACTCATTGGTCATTCATTGGTCACTCATTGGTCATTTACTGGTCACTCATTGGTCATTCATTGGTCAATCATTGGTCACTAATTTTAACACTTATAATAAATGTGACATTAAGCAAACTACCTTTGCCCTGTTAGAGTAGGAAGCTAAGATGTGAACCTACCTGTCACATTCCCTCAAACTACTGCAAATGAAACACAACTACAAGTAATACTCCAGCAAGGCTGCTTCATTATTCATTGATTCAAGGTTCCTACTATCAAGTGTTCTTGAATACTGCCACCTTACTGCTGCACTGCCATCCCTCTGAGAGGCAAGTAAGTGCTTTTCTGATATTGTCATCTTTGTCATAGTGCACACTTACCTGTGCAAGAGAACCCTTTCAAAGTGTAACTGTCTCTTGTCTAATTCAAGCTCAGGTCTGACTCCATAGCAGGCTATCTTGAACAGAACAGGCTCAGGGTTTTCCTTGATACAACAGACTATAGAATCTTCAAAGTACCCTTGATTCTTCGGGTAAGCCCAAACTGTGAGCTCCTGAGAGAACAGACATGAAAGTTAAAAGAATGATTCTTTAGATATACCTAAGAGTGAATGAACTTAGGAGGTTACCACCAGTTGAATAGACTAAGGGGCCTTGATTTGCTATGACCATATATAATATATGTGCAATGTAACAGTTGTAATCCATACAGCTCACCCTTATGAAAAGAACAACTTTAGGAAGGAAACTGTAGTACAAAATTAGCAGAGCAAAAGGAAAAATTCAGACAATAGTAGAACAGAAACAGTCATGTAACCGAACAATTCCTTTCATACCACACAGGTGGCATGCACACTCTCACACCATTCTCTGCATTTGGAAGTTTGAATGTCACAGAGCAAAATTTTGAGAAAAGGGTAGATATTTCGATGCAAAGTAGGATGAAGACCAAACAGGTAGGAAAAAGTATGATTCCTGGACAGCCAGCAGTTACTGTTCTCTAACATACTACCAGGCAAGGGTGAGCAAGAGCATGTCAGTGATGAAACACTATTAGACATATATAAGAAGGATCATAGAACCTCCAGGTTGCGATTTTGGGATTATTATCCAGTCAATACACTTGACTTGTTTCAATAACACAGTACTTACAGAAACAACCCCAACATAAATGTATAATAACAATAATGACAAAGAACCTCGATGACATCACTAAGGTACCTGTGATTCTCCCGGCTTCATGGTCATAGTTGGTGGGTCCAAGAGGAATGTCGTGGCGTTACTGTCTTGCTGGAAGCAGAAAGAGATCTCTGCTTCTAAGGGTGATGTATTCTTGATGGTCATCTTTTCCATATTCTCCGGGTATTTCCCTTCTTTGTACCTGTCCCTTGGTTTACCTGCTAGGAGTGGTCCCATCTGGAGCAACTCTGAGTTCAGAAGGTATTTCTTGTGGACGATTTCGTCTGACCTCTGACATTTTTTACGATGAGGAAAGACAATCCTGTCCAATAAAAACCGTACAGGTTGAATTAATATTAGCTAGGTGTACAAACATAAATGAGCTAACAAAAACAAAAAAACATTGGGCAGTCTTTCAAAATGGTCTTTATTGAACTACATCTGCAAAAATCAAAATGGTTATGATAACAGAAAATGTAGTCTTTCTCCCATCAGAATCTTTGTTAATACAATAAACTTTAAGACATACTAATAACTATGGATTTTCAGTATATGTGACATTGAATCTTTAATTCTTCATGCAGACAGATTCTACACTGATGAATATCAGCAATAACCAATAAGAAGAAGAAATATAAACTCACTAGACTTTGATATAGTCTCCTTCACAAGGTTTAAATGATACTGTTTGGTAATCTACCTACTCACTTCACCTGTATTTCTATTCTCTTCCTTGCATCTTTAACTGCAATTAATGGTGCATACACTCTTAAGCATTTCTGTAGGTTTTCATGAATATTCATAAGTTGTGGGAATGAATTGATTTGTGTACAGACAGGTTATTAATTAACAATGTCCTTATCAAACATAAGTTACAGCACAGTGACAGCTCTCATGGCACACATCAAGAACACCTATAAAGGTACTTTTTAAGAAAAAGTTGCCCAGAAAAGAACCTGGGCACGAAAACCAAACTACCAAACGGCCGATCCGCTCTCAACCCCAGTCCCCTTGCATCGGGACTGTGACTGTGTGATCATCGTCAGGTGTGCATTACCATTCCCCTCGAAAGGGAACAGATACTACACATGATCTTAGCCAAACTGCCGAGAAGCGAACACCTATAACGGTGTGTTTGAGCAGTTACTTCTGTCTTATCCCCACAGCTAGAATAAACAAAAGATGCTGTAGTTATAAACTTTCAACATTACCTTGGTTCCCTGCTGATGTAAGGGAATGAGCACACCCCACGACAGAACAGCTGGTACCTCCTCCTGGTGCCAACTATTTCAAAGTTTAATGTCTGGTCGAACTGACCGAGGTCATCCGATGCAAAGCAGAGACGGAGGGCCACCTCACCCTGTGGCTCAACTGTCCATCTAAATATAGTTAACCTAAAAGTAGAGCACAAAAATGGAGACTTGCATAATTTGTAACAATTCATATCTAGCATGCATGGAACACAATCAATTAAACAATTCTAATGATTACATGATTATATTACTCAGGATTGTCAACCTCTGAAAACAAAACAATTAATAAGCTACCAAAACTTGCTATATTAAATATTCTGCACAAAGGACAAATGTCCCTGCTCTACATGGCATCTCTGAATCTTTGTTCATTAAAACACATGATTGTTACATTAAGAGCTCTGAACATACTATGGGACAGTTGTTTTCCTCTCAATATAGCTTATGAGCACACTCTCCTATATAGTAACATGACAATGAATGAATACACTGCATGCGATGTCAGGGCTCAACACATTATTCCATGATTCCTCCACATTTCAACTCTATGATACAACATTGCTGGATATCATACATGAATGACAATATCAATGTCTATCTCAGAGAGTTTACTCTCATGCTACAGTCTGCTCCCTTGGAGGTTAAGGCTTACTTTGGATTTTTTGGTTCCTGAATGATGGAGAGTTCACCAGTAGTGCTGCTCTGGTTATCATAGTCTGATCCTGGGGTGGTGTGTCCTGGTGGAGGTGAGGTGACACTGAGGGAACTCTTACGACCTCTGTTTCCCTTGGCAGACCTCTTCCTGGAACCAGTACTCTCAGCACCTGTACGTAGCTTGTCCTTCCCTTTACCCTTTCCAGAGGGGGTGGCACTATCATCCTATGCAGAATAGAATGATTGTTAAGTGAAATTTGTGGAGATATATTTTCGACATCTACAATTTTCAAGTTATAAACAAGGACAACCTATTGATAATACAGTAAATGTTCTCAGTCAGACCTGATGTTAACATATGTATGTTAATAGAGTAGATAAATAAAACTCCCATTTAAACAATCACCCATGAATAACCCAGTTGTCTGTGGAGAAAACCTGCAAAAGTTCATAAATGTCAGAAGTTCAGTAAATGTTCAGGGGTACAGGACTTACCTTGCCCTTATCAGGTGTGGTAGATTCCAAATCTGGATCTATATCCTTGAGTTTCTCATCTTGTCCAATGTTCCTGAAAAGAGGAGGGAAGAAAAGGCTAAAAAATATAGTTTGACCCATGAGTAACTACTTTGTAATCCACTGTCATAAGTTTGTCAAGATTCTGATCTCATCCCACTTCACATTTTCCCCCTCTGCCCCCCTCCCCCACACCAAACCAGCATCTTCCTAAGTGGAATTAGTCCACCTGTAAATCATAACAGCTGAAACAACAAGAACAACCTCTTAAGTTGTACTTTAAGAAAGGCATTCTAGTGAAGTAGTGTGTGATACTGAGAGACCGACTATGCGTTCATACTTACGGATCATCTGCTGAGGAAGCCACAAAGGTATAATGGCTGGTAGACTCTGATCCTATCGGTGGCTTTCTCTTGACAGGGTAAGGAATCACTGAGAAGAGAGCATCTGGTGGTATAGGTGGTCCAGATGGGCCTAAACCAAGTCCTGTCAATACCTGAAGTGACAAGAACACAATAACTGTCAATAAAGTTCAAAATTCACCTGAAATATACAGACAACATTGCAACAAAACTACTATCATTGAATTTGAGTAATGAAGTCTGTTATTAGCTATGCCCAATCGTTTGGTTTGAATTACAGAGCTGTCGCTGACCAAAAGTAACAATGGGCACATTGCTACCTAGACTAGTGTCTCAATCCAGTGTAAACTAGACACTCTTTTGAAAAATGATTATTATTTTGATTTTTTTTGGAGGGGGGATGGTGAGGGGGGAGGGGAAGGGAAGGGCTGCTTCTTTGTGCTTATTTCATGCTCTGTTTGAGCATTACATTGATCCCCTTCTACTTAAACCTCCATGGCATGAGCTATATATCATTGAAAAATGTGGAAACAATTTAACTTTCAACAAAAAAGGTATCTTCTAACCATGTTTTAAATATTTTGATAGTAATACTATAATTGCAGACAGTCGAAAGAAACTTCAAAGATATTAAACCACATGAAGAGGATTTGTGCAGCTAGATTCACATCAATAGATATCTGTCTGTCTGTCTGTCTGGCCGTCTGTTTGTCCATACCTACCTCTTCAGATGCAGGCATTATCTCTGTATCCATGATCTTGTCCACCATCTCGGGCTCTACTTCGCTGGCATCCATGATGATGTGAGGGATTCCGACCTCATCTCTCTTCTGCTCTCCTTCCTTCTCTCCATCACCTTCTTTGTCTCCTGATTCAGCAACAGCCTGCACAGGATACAAACAAACAAACAAAACACTTCAACAGATGTACTGAAGGGCAGGATATAACTGACTTGGCCATTGTACCTGCAGTAATTATGGCCTTGTTGCCATTCACTAACATGTACCAATACACAGTCAGTCCGTACAGCTAGTGTCCCGATGGCCTTGATGATCTAAATGCATGGAATTTATCAAATTTCAGGCCTGTCGTGAAGTGACCACTAATACTCCATGACATATTTGCTAACTAGTTTCAATAATAATACTATTATTAAGAGTAAGATACAATTTTTACTTTAAAGGTATTCAGAAAGACATCGATTAAAGCAGAAATTGTTAATATTGGTGGTTTCTAATATCAAACTGCTAATCCCTACCTTCTCTCTTTCTAGCCGTTCCTTTTCCAGTCTTTCCCTCTCTCTTTCTTTTTCCTTTTCTTTCTCTTTCTCTGCCTTGGTCTTTGCCTTCCTTCCTGATGGGGGGTGGGCTGGAGTGTCATCCAAGTCACCATCATCACCGTTAGGATCAGTCACCATTTGACCTGTAAAGTGAAAGCAGTCAGTCAGTTCCATCAGCTTACTGTGATCATTTACAAACTATATTTTATAGTTGACAGAATTGAGTCTGATGGGAAGAAGACCTTCTAAAATTATTACTTCAATGTAATAATTATTACTTCAATGTAATAACTTGGATTGTTAGCTCAGTGTTTAACGCTGGTGCCTTTCAATCATAAGGTCCCCGGTTGGAGTCACTCCCAGATTAATGTATGTCGTCCAGTTACAGAGTTGTTGACAATTAACAATTCATAATCATGGACGTTAA
>JAAAKB020000021.1:1510776-1521427 GCA_010014835.2 Apostichopus leukothele | reverse complement strand
ATAGTGTGAATAGACTATAACTCGTATGCAAAGCTTCATTGTTTTGAAGTTACGAAGTGGCTCGCATACGTCACTTTTGAAGCGCCCTCTCAAACTAACAAAATGGCCGTTGTTCAAATGGGTAAAAAAAATAATTGGGAAATTCACATAAAATTCAGGGAAACTTTATTTGCTTAGTTATTTCACAAATGGAATTAGAAAATCATCCCCTACCGCATGTACACTGCAAAAACCCAGGGTTTACTTCTCCTTTAATATACTGTGAGGGAGATTTTGAAAATTAATATAAAAAAAAACAGCCAGAAAATTGAAGCACTATGACCTCATCAATTTGAATATAATTGTAAGTCGATCTATAACGGGGTCATTTCCGGAAGATGATCCCAGCTTAATAGCGTCATTAATTCAGCGTGCAATATGCAAATGAGGTCTTAGGTTTAGTTTAGCGTTAATCATATTACAGTGTATATAGGCCTCTAGTTCAGAACGGGATTTTGGCAATTAGTGACCCAGATAAGAACATGTTGTTAGATCTGTTTCAAGTATCACGCTACTGAGAGCCTGAATACACAGGTATATACACTGTATTGGAAAATAAAGAGAATTTAAAGCTCCAAGCTGTATGTTCATCAATTGTCGCTTCTACAGTATACACATTGAGCATGCAATACGCTTCGAAGTTTGATGACAGGCCGGCAATAAAAAACAGTTGGTTTATATTTCCCCTAGTCTATCTTTGTCATTAAAAAATACATCTGAAGAAGTAAAGACAATAAAAATACTTTATTTTATTAGTTTGCTAATTAAAGCTTTTAAATGACTAATTATGCAGAGAAACAGCCATGTTACTACTTAATGTTACCCGCACTCGTTATAGCGATCGTGCCTTTTCTGTCGCTGCGCCTTCTCTTTGGAACGGACTCCCATTTCACGTATGTGACTCTCCCTCCCTTTGTATTTTCAAGAGACAAATCAAAATATTTCTGTTTGATTCCTAGTTTCTTTCTTTCCTTGGTTTCCTTTGTCTCTTTCCTACTTTGTAAAGCGCTTTCAAATTCTGTATTAAGCGCTATATAAACGTAATTTATTATTATGATTATTATTATGAATATTAATGAGACAGAAACCTTGAATTGTGTTTGTAGAGGAATGCATCTATATATTAAATTATTTCTTTGAATATCTACTTGTCATATTCATATCTCCTTAATTCTACAATTGGAAAAAACAGCTTGGAGCTGTAGTTTACCAATGTGTTGTAATGTTGAACAAGTCATGCAATTTTCATGTGATTGGATTTTCTTTTCATTTTTTAACTACAACCAGATGTATGCCAGCCGGAGGTTACGATCATATATAGCATACTTATAATATGCGATTTGTTTAGTGATTAATCCAGTAGAGATAAAATACCATGTCCCACAGACGTAACAGTGTACCCGGGGAATAAGTTATCTGGTATCACATATAGGAAAATGCTATGGAAAATGGCCAGATTGCTATGCAATTTAAACTGTACAACTTAGATGTTTACAACTTTACACTGGATAGTACACAGGGAGGCCATAGTCATTTATAAGAGACAGAATTTATAACCTTCAAAACTGCTGCACAAAATCTGTAGACTAACTTTATACCCTGTTACTTTGTGTCTTCATGTTTTAAAGTTTTGGAGTGTTCATAGGTGTTTATTTTGTCATTATTCCTGGTGACAAGTTAGGAACTACTGCCAAGTCCAAAACTCAAAACTACAAAATGGTCGTTTAATAGATTTTGCACACGACAAAATTGCAATGAAAGCCCTAGATTTGTAAGTTTCATAGGATGTATTACGATTCGTGACGGTGCAAGACGGTTGTAATACCCTGTGTGCATAGATTGCCATAGACACGATGCTTTTGAAATAAGGTGACCGGACCGCCCCATTCTCTGTGGACATTTTCCACGATTTCATTTTACTCGACCCCTGGAATAAAAGTGGCCCTGGTAATGTCTCCAGTGTCTTATGTACAGTACTGTCCCTGGAATATTTGTACTAAAAAAGGCCCGGAGTAAATTTCAAATTTCCCCTTTCTTTGGCCTCCATTTAGCTGAAAACAGCTTTAAGTACAGTAAAAGCTTTGACTTGTTGAACTACTAATGGATAACGGCAACACAGATGGTTGAATAAATTATGTAGCTGGCTATATTTTATCCGGAAAAACATCTTTTTGATCTTAGTGATTAATAATACAATGTGTCGTTACCTTCCGAGTTTTTCGGCATTGGATTTTTATATCGTGGACTAAAAGTCTGTTTGAGGATGACTAGGTATTGTAAACTTACCAATTTCACCGTCGTCTTTGAGACACGGAAATACCAAGAACACTGAAAGGCACTCAAAATATCAACCTCTATTTCAACGTACATTGACAGTATTTAAATCGGAGGGGTGAGTGCGGAGGGGGGAGGTGAGGGTCAACGTCAGCATCACATCCCGGATATCCTGGTGAAAAATACGGTCATCTTTTTGTTCTATATTGTCAATTGTAAGAACATATCGTTTGCAGGGAATAGAATCCAACTTTATTCAAATATATCAAGTTTGACGAATTATGTTCAAACCCTAACAAATTACCCAAAACATACATGCTTTTGTTATATGACTTTAATGATTTTTCCATTCTGTTTATGAAACGTCACATTAATACCAAAAGATTATGTAAAACCATTTTACATATATACGTACATATATATATACAGTATTTATATATTTATACGTCTGGATTCAGGTTCATAAATACATTGCTCATTTAATTATGCGATTCTGCCAATCTTACGGAGATGCTACTCCCAAGGTTGATCCATGTAATCATGATCTTGTTGTGTCTAGGATTTACATTGTCGTCGTCGTCGACTGGAGCCTTTGTTTGTACAACACAGTTTGTCCGTGTTACTTCCACATGTACAGTACACTGTGTATCGTGTTGCATTTAGTTTCATCAAATGGTTTATTAGTCATTCGAGTCTTCAGCTAATGTCAAGGATATTGTCACAGAAATGAATGACATGAGAATTGGCGGTTGGTTTTAAAGCTCTCGTCCTCGTAGTCGTCGTATTCGATGTTCTAAGTGCAAATGTGATGTACTCCAAAAAGTGCTCAATTTTTGTCTAGTGTTCTCAAAATTTCCTGCTTTTCTCTCCCGTTTCCCCTTTTTTTGCCCGGCAAAGAAAGCTGGAACCACAACTAGTTCTAAGTGTATAGCATTCATTCTAATTGATTTTATTAAGCAAAGAAGTGTTACTGTATCATAGTACTGTAAGGCTAAAGTTTTTCAATTGACTGTGCTCCAAATCTATATTTATAAACTGAAAGTATTTTTCGTAATGTGTTGTTGGATAGACAAATACTATATCCTTTACTTTGTTCGGGTACGTTACAAGGTAGGCCATGGGTGCAATAAATGTTGGCACAGGTGAGAAGAACTCTCTCGTGTTATGTTTGTGCATTGTATACCTCCTGTCCTCTTCCCTATCCTTCCAAAAAAGAAGGGTTAAATCTTTCCTCCTCGATACATTGCTGGATGGGACTTGAAACATTCATTTGCTCAATTCCAAGTTACTCTTGTTACTCAAGTTACTCAATACTTCAAGTTACTCAATTCCAAGTTATTTCCAAGTAATACTCAATTCCAAGTTACAATACATGCATTATGAATGTTTATGTTCATCTCCCGTAACTACATACTAAGTGTTTGAAATGCATTTTGGAGGGGGGGGGGGGGGATATGGGGATCATGGTGTAATGAGTACGAGTACAATTCCCTCAATGTGAGTAGCAGTATGAGTACAATTCCCCTCAATGTGAGTATGAGTACGAGCCCAATTCCCCTCAATGTAAGTATGAGAACGAGCACAATTCCCCTCAATATGAGTATGAGTACGAGTACAATTCTCCTCAATGTGAGTATGAGTATCAGTACACATCCCTCCTTATGAGTATCAGTACAATTCTCCTCAATGTGAGTATGAGTACGAGTACAAATCCCCTTGATATGAGTATGAATACGAGTACAATGCTCTAAGAATGAGTACTTACTGTACTTAATCTCCCACTAGTATCTGTATGTATTTCCATAATGCCAGAATATGAATACAAATCTCTGAGGACGAGTACAATACAGGCAAATATTGCAGAATATGAGTACAAATCTGAGATTTAATCTGTGTGGATGAGTACAATACAGGCAAATATTCCAGAGTACAGTATGAGAACAAATCTGTGTGTACGAGTACAATACTGGCAAATATTCCAGAGTATGAGTACAGATCTGTGTGGATGAGTACAATACAGGCAAATATTCCAGAGTAGAGTATGAGTACAAATCTGTGTGGACAAGTACAATACTGGCAAATATTCCAGAGTATAAGTACAAATCTGTGTGGACAAGTACAATACAGGCAAATATTCCAGAGTATGAGTACAAATCTGTGAGGACGAGTATAATACTGGCAAATATGAATTTCCAGAATACAAGTACAGAGCCTCTCTATAAGTCTGCTGTACTTTTTATTTAAAATTTGAATTATGGTTTTTTCATAATTTCTCATTTTACTGCACATTATTAGTGTTGTTTTTTGATTGATTTTAATCAATTTTGGTTGAAACGCAATCACATGTTTACATCTTAAAAAATTTACGATATATTTATTTATGAATTTATCAGGATCAATTCATCAAAAAGTCATCATTTAAAAGTACAACCCTTCAAGTTCATAAGTTTATTTATTACTACATAGTCAGATGAACAGTACTCTACGGTATGCCAATATACGTCAACATGTTGTATACACTTACGGGATGAAAACCTGGATTGGCTAATTTGCTTTGTAATAAAATTCTATTTTGCAAAGTGCAGTACGCAAAGACACTGGAACAGAGGTAGTTTGCTTTCCAGCCTTAGCAAAACCCAACCATCATCTATATGTAAACTGATGTAATGCGATGCACACAAAATGCAACAAAATTAAAAGAAGAAAACTAATGAGCAAATTATGTCTGTTTTGTTTGGCAGGTATCATGCTTAATGTAGGTTACAGTATGTCATTTTGTCAATATCATATGTAGTTCTACTAGGAGAATATTATTGTCTTTTTTTATTCACATTTTAAAGTGAATGTAAATAACATTGCTAATAAACCTTCATTGGTTTTAGATTATTCTGAACAACGCCACAAAACTGTTCATCAAAGACATCTCCATCACATACGGCCATCACAGACAGCCATCACATACGGCAATCATATACAGACATCACAGATGTCTCCATCCCATACGGTTATCACATACGGTCATCACAGACGTCTTCATCAACTACGGCCATCACATACAGCCATCACATACGGTCATCACAGACGTCTTCATCAACTACGGCCATCACATACGGCCATCATATACGGTCATCACATACGTCATCACATACGACCATCACATACGGTCATCACAGACGTCTTCATCAACTACGGCCATCACATACGGTCATCATATACGGTCATCACATACGTTATCACATACAGCCATCACATACGGTCATCACAGACGTCTTCATCAACTACGGCCATCACATACGGTCATCACAGACGTCTTCATCAACTACGGCCATCATATACGGTCATCACATAAGTCATGACCTGAAGCCCTGCACTCTTTCCTTTCCCACTCCCCAGTTTTACAGTTTACAAAATCCATGATAATCACACAGCTATTGTAAGTTAAAATGTAATGTAAAGTTAGTACATTATTGTAAGGGGATACAGTTTACTCATTCCATTCATTCTGGTATGTTAACCAAGGATGGACAGCTTCCAGTGATGTCAGTAGGAAATGTTTTGTCTGTTGTAAATTGTGTACCAATTGTGACCTCTTTCCCCTCTTGACGAAGTCACCGATAATTGACTTTGTGCAACACAATACCCTCGGCTGGGTTAATTTTAGCATTCATGTGTACCCATATATATTCCACAACACAAACCATTCGTTAAGGGTGTAATACTATATAGTACTCTAAAAGGTCGCAGCTTTATGGAGACTAGTCCGATGGCCCCTCGAAATATCAAAGTAAGTCATTCTGAGGATATCCATGATTTCGGAAAAATATCTTTTGCTGCTCGGGGACTTTGAAACTTGACATTGCACACAAACAAATATGTGTATGACTATTTGAGCACCATTGTTGCAATTAATCATAAACTAAGAAATTACCACTGTGAGTACTAAAACAACATACAAACAAATGTTTCACAATAAGTTACCAAAACACTTATAATCCTCTTTGGGGAACTTATTGTGAACATTTAAAGCTTGTGCTGCTACCTCATTTGATCTATTTTTATGGCTTCAAGTTTGGCTTTATCATCTCTCACCATACAGAATAGGAACTGTATAGAGGAAATACCGTTTGTGACCGGGGCAAATAACCAAACCCCCCTCACCCCCTCATCTATTGCCTGGGAGAATTTTTGTAGCACTTTTATAAAAGTTCACAGTTACAAACCTCCCCCCACCCCCTTTTGTTTTAGGTACATCAAAGCATCATTGGCAATTGTCCTCCCATCGAAATCCTATAACGTCCACGTTGATCTCTGCATCATCGCAGTTGCATCCCAATACCACCGCCGAAATGCAGGCAAGCAAACCTGGATATTGAACCAGTTGCATACAATAGCCGAGGTGCTCAGCGGCGGCAATCTGCTGAGATCACAGGCATATATCAATTACAAAAGCCGATGTTATGAATGTGGTCGCTACCACTCTGGCGACGTTGACGTGCCACTACACGCTCCTCTCGCCTCTCTTCTCGGAGGGGTCAGTGTACGAAAGTGACCTGTTCTGACTAGCTCCTTACTCTAAGCTGTAACCATAACACAAATTTGCATTGCTAATTGGTCATTTGAGATTTCTCTCTTTTAACATCTCCACCTCTTCAACACCACTTGTCCTCTCTCCCTGAAGTGTTTTTTCATGTCGTGAGTTTGTATTTCCTTCTAAAACACCTCATTGCTCCCTCTCTTTAGTTGAGGGTCTCCAAAGGTTGCTCTTGTAGAAAGTGAAAACTTTTGATTGGATTTTTTCTGCCCCCTTTTTTTTTTTTTTTTTCCATTTTCTTTTTGTGATGTATTTTTTCTTTTTTTACAAAACGTAACAAGATGTTAGCTTGTTAAAACAAAGTAAACATAAAAAAAAAATAAAAAAATAAAATAATAGAATTAAAAGGAAACCTGATCGATAGCTGAAGAAATGACAATTAATGATTGTTCATGTGCAAACTAATCATCCCCTTCATGCTCCCTCTTGCCACGCCCAAAGAGCAAGAAAGAGAAAGAAAAAATGAGAAAATATAACAAACAAACAGGAGAAAAAAGGGGAAAAAAAAATCATAGAGAGGTTTTTTTCTAAAAGTGACTGACATGTTGCGCTGCTTGAGACTCCCAGAATCAATTTTTTTTTTTCTCTAGCAATAATTGAGAAGAAGTGACTCGCAGGACAAAAATCATATCCTGGAAAAAGATTTATTAAACTCTCAAAACGGTGGTATTATTTTTCACCGTATTACAAGAAGATGAAACGAAAAAGTTGAATCTTAAATGTCCTCTGGATGGCCCTTGATCAGTTGTTTTATGAGTACACTTGTCAATCAATCGCCACTACCAGATGAAATTTTTTGCTTAGTATAAGATGAAGGAGTGAGTGAGAGAGAGAGAAAGAGTAAGAGTAAGATGAAGAGATACATCTTAGGATTTTTTTGATTTTTCCTATTTTTTTGCTATTTTCCTTTGAAATGAAAGTTTTTTTTTTTTTTTTTTTTTTTTTTTTTTTTTTAACTTTTCAAGCTCTCTGAGAGCTAGTAGTAAGCTGATCAAATTTTTTTCCCTCCACATTTCATTTTCATATCTCTGCCAGGTAATATGGAAACAACATGACCATAAAGTTATCACTTGTGGAGTGCTCTGACTCAATTTACATTTAATGAAGGTCAAGTCAGGGCCCAGTTTTATTTTTCCTCTTCTTCGTCTTCTTTTTTACCGTATCTAGCGCGAGAGAAAACAGTAACAAAGATATAAAAAAATATAAAAAAAACAGCGACGACGATGATGTTGCGGAGGGGATGGTGTTTACGTAGATGATAGCTGCCAACTTTTCAGGAATGAGGGAGGATTCGATTTTGTTTTGAAGGCTCGGTGATAGTAGGACATAAAATTCTGACACGGTTTAGAATCAGGTCATGTCTTCTAAAGGTTGAACCGTGAGAGAGAGAGATAGAGAGAGAGAGACAGGTGTTCGAACAATCAAGACAGAGGCAGACTTGACCGAGAGTGTTGTGAGTGCGACGACGACGTCGTCTTCGTGGTCACCATTGTCATCGTTTGTCCTGTAAAATCAAACTACTGTATTTGATTGTAGATTGAAAGCTTTTGTTCAAGCCATGTTTTCTTTTCTTTTGTTGTCCAAAGGGACAGAATGAAATTTTTAGATTCATTTTTTTATTTTTTTAATATTTTTTTTTAGGGAAGGTAAGAAGTTGTTAAGTCCAAGGTCTATTGTTGAAATGAGGAGTAAAGAGTTTTATTCAGTCTGGACAGCCATTGGTGGGTTGGATGATGGAGTTTCTCCTTTGTGTAACAGTTGTAATCTGTTCCTTTGGTTAAAAGTTTTTATTAAGATTTATATTGCCTTAAAATTGATAATTGATTGCACCAGATGCTGTTGATTTGGATGTAATTTGTTACAGATGTAGCAAACTTAGGGAACAGGTCTGGAGTCATCAATGAAATCAATACCATCCCCTGCCCTACCCCAACTGTAAATGGTTATAAGTTAGTTGTTTTGGTTTTTTTTTATTCTTTAATTCAAATTGGTGTTCTGATTATGGTCAATTTGGATTCTGTTTACAAGACAATAAATATTTCAAAGTTGTGCTGAAGTGGTGCTGTTCATTATTACTATTGAAAATTTAGCAAGGGGTCAAAAAAAACAAAACAGGAAAGTTTGCTGGGCAAACTGAAATTTAAAAACAGTGTTACGAAAGTAGTGGACAATTTTCCCTTAAAAAAATGCCATAGAGACTATCATACTGTCTATATATATATATATATATATATATATATATGTTTGAATAATTTGCAAGGAACGTTAATTGTGAGAGCAAGTGACGCAAAACCATCAAGTCCGTTCTAACAGCTGTAGTAGTTGAATTTCAAGAACTGGATGGAGGAATAGAGAACCACATGGCTGTGTTAGGTATTGGCTAGAGAGGAAGGGTAAACTTGGATGTGCTGGGTTGGGGTGGATTTAGGGCAGGGGGCTGGGAGATTGTGTTGGATAGAGGATGGTTATATAAGTGAGTATTATAACTAACATTTACCAACTCTTCACTTTTTGTCAATAACTATATTTTTAAAGATTGTATATTTCTTGTTTCAGGTTTTAACCAACCATATTTAAGCCCGTTCATCAACATAAAAATGATTTGCAAGTTATTACCGTGATTTTTTTTTTGTTGATGTTAAATTCTAAACTGCTGTTTGTTAAATTTATCTCATTTGCTGTACTATTGAACCTGCCAGGAGAATTATGTAATGCACTTTTCTGACGGGCTATAAAGTTGATTCCTAGGGTTCCTCGGTTGGAGTTACCGGTATGACACTCTCTGTGTAGTCGTCATCGTTGTAAAGATATATTTCCATATTCTCTTCTGGAATATTACAAAGTTTTCATAACAGCTGTACATTAGCGGTCCTGATTTGAATGACTGAATTGTAACCTTGAAGATATAATTACATATCAAATCTCATTTATGAACCTGTCACGTGCTGTTTGGCCTAGAATTAGATCATTAGAACAGTACAGTGGCTTGAGTTCCCTCCATCTCAGCCACCTGATTGATTCAGGGACTTAGGTATAACTGAAGTATACTTAGGTCATTTACTTAAGTATAATGTAGCTACTTTGCCAAGGAAGTTGGTAGTATGTGTGTGGTCCGGCATCCGACTTCTAAGTCTCTAAAATTTACGAAGTATTAACGTTAACGTTTATGAAGGATTCTGTACACTGTGGAGAGCCCTGGGTACGCAAACTCAAGTGGCGTTTAATAAATTTGCACATGTCTATCGTTCGTAGACTCGGGAACACTGCGTTATATCAAAATATTTATGATTGAACCATGGAGGTTTGTGGTAGTAATATGACTAATAACGACATCTTTAAACAGTAAATCATGGATAACAATCAACAATGTTCACGTTTAAGGGTATGCTAGTCTATATCTCACAGTTTTCAGAATCGGGTTATTTTCCATCCGTCCATGTTATGGTTTTAAATTTATATTACATTTTGTCAGTTGTGATGTAAAACCTGATATGGAACGTCATGGGAAATCAATCAAGGGAGTTTACAGTGGATTTAATATTTTAATGGATAGAAAAGGTGCATGCTTTGTGTAAAATCTGGTAATATATATAATATATACTATATAATATAATATATATATAACATAAAAAGAAGTTGATTGTCATCTCCAAATCAGATAGTCAAGTAAGTTAGGAGTGGGGGTGGAGTAGGGCTGTAAGGGAGGGCTGTTGGGGGTGGGGGATGTGGGGGGTGGGGCAATGCAAA
>JAAAKB020000021.1:1457886-1472341 GCA_010014835.2 Apostichopus leukothele | reverse complement strand
TACACCTCATTCGAAACTAGGTCAGATTACCGGCATTAGACGTTTCTTTTTGCGCGAGTCTTCACACCCTTTAAACTTTAGAGGAAACACTGGGACTCTCAGTTGAGAGTTTATGTCTTCCCTTCCATCCATGTCTCTGCACTCTCATCATCTCCTTCCAGATAACCATGCGATCGATTCAGATTCTGCCCCTTTAATCCATTGTTTTTCGTAAAGCATCTATTCCTGCTGAGAATTTATTTGCACACTTTGTATGTGAACTTTAAGTTCATATGTGTGTCTGTGTGTGTGTGTACAGTATGTATACATGTGTTATTCAATAACATTGAAATACAGACATTCTATATCCTGAAGTGTATGTTCTTTGAGACAATTATTCAGTCGCTTATTGTTTTACCTTAAACTTCAAACACTAACAGGGAACAATGTAATGTTACAATTCTGCATAGCAGTTTTAAAGGATCTGAACTTTGACCCTTGTAAATTATTGTGGTTTCTGTGTTAAAACACTTCTATATGCATCTTCTCAATTGTATAGCAATTTGCCCATTTTGCATAGCAATTTGCCCATTTTGCATAGCAATTTGCCCATTTTGTATAGCAATTTGCCCATTTTGAATAGCAATTTGCCCATTTTGAATAGCAATTTGCCCATTTTGTATAGCAATTTGCCCATTTTGAATAGCAATTTGCATAGCATTTTGCGATGCGATACCGGATAAATTATTCCCCGACGATTCATTTAAAATGCGGAGTACGGACGAGAGTGAAAAGAAAAGATCAGTTTATCAGTTTCAACTTTTGACAAATTTTCACGAAAGGTTGTTTCACCAGTTTTTTATATTTGATACTGTATCTCCTGTTCATGTAATTGGTTCAATCCAATGAGAGGTTTTGAGAGTTGGGAGGACAAAGCACTTTTTTCAAACACGGTTGATGATAGCTCTGTCTGGTCTTAAAGGGAAGAATTGAAGGTTACAGATACAAACATGTAACATACGTAATTAAAACTATCAACTAATTAAATGGCAATATTCCGAATTGGAGCAGGGTTTTTGCTGCTGGTATTTTATCATTTGGCTTCTGTTTTTAATTTGATTAAGTTCTGGTCGGTCTCCAAAACGAAAGTAAACTTAGAACTCGAAAAGTAAATAATAGAGAGAGAGAACAGATCGAAAGAGGCCTTCAGTAAGGTTTATCAATGTCATTAATATACATTTTGCTGGAGAATATACAGCTGCACATGCTTTCTTCGACACCATCTTGGACGAATATTGTTTCGCTGCATTGTCAAATAATTTGAAGTAGTTCCAATACCTAGGCTTCCTTCATTCTACTTATTGTCACATTTCACCAGGAAGACGATTGTACCATTTGTTCATCTTGCAGGACGCAATATCTAAATAAGACAACCAAAACCGTTTTTTTTCATTCCTTGCGATTCCCCAAAGGGAAGCTATGATGGTGTTGCAACCTTTGTTTACTTGACACTTGCATGTATGTTTGTGATATCCTGATTCCTACACACAATAGACCACGTATACGTGTTGGTGACATTAACTGTAATTTAGTATCTAGAAATGGCCAATTTCGGGGAGAGGTCAAATGTCAGTTGATGTCACAAAAGTCTCCAAAGTATGAAGACAAGCGATGCTCAACAACTGAAGTTTGTCCCTTGTCCCTAATTTGTCCCTTGTCCCTTTATCCCTTGTCCCTTGCAGCCAGATAAATGTAGAGAGTTTAGTGGAAACAGGAAAAGAAGACTGCATGCCAACTAATTATAATTATTAGTATTATTATTATTATAATTATGATTATTATGAGTATTATTATGAATCTTATTTTTTTATAATTATTAATATTATTATTAGTATTATTAGTATTATTATTTTAGCAACTGCTCCCAAATTAACTGATATCCCGTCCGAGATTTTCCGATTTGCCCCGGTACAAGAAAAGCAAAACATCTTGGACTTGTGTCAAAAGTGGCTATTAAGATGACGCAGATACTTTTTTTACTGTCTCCACTTAACTCTCTACAATTTTGATCTGGCTGCTACCTACGAGGGGACCCTTCCCCTCGACTTTATTACTACTCGTTGAAAAGCCCGACTCTTGGCTCTCGAGTACGCCAGTAGATGCTCACTGAAGTGACAGGGCTTGATGAATGAGAAACAAATAGATCATCGTGTCCAACTTAGCACTCTGAGAGAAACAACGGTTTAGACAATCTTAAGAGAGAAGTAGGACAAGTTATTTACAGTGGCCCCAGTCACCTGCGGCTACTTTTATCAAAAACCCTCTCTCATTTGTGTGTTTAGAAGTGAGAGGTTTGTTAAGTATACACTGCCCCCGAGCTGATTCCATGAATAGAGACGCCTGCCTTGCCTGTGAGATTGCAGCAGAAATGCATGGCAATCACTAATAGCATTGATTACAATAACATATCTGAAGCGCTGTTGGAACCTAACGATGGGTTTTGAAAAAAGTAGATTGGAGAGAGAGGGAAATGGTGGATGGTGGTTGGTTCTCAAGATGACAATAAGTTTAAGGCAAAGGGGGATTCTTTCATAGTGAGAGGAACTGACAAGAATTTATATGGGATATTAAATGCACCTTAAATACCAAAACTAAATATCTCGGACAATAATTTGAGCAAGTACAGTACATTGAATTACGTCGTACGTTTATGAAATAGCCCTTCGAGGTACAACTACAAAGTGTTGCCAGTGATACGAAACTTGAGTGAAGATCAGCCTGCTCAGGTTATACTGTAGTTTATGTGCTACCTAAAGCATGTGGACACGGCAGTCGTAAACATATTATCATAAACGAGTAAGCTTAAAAATGCTTGAATCTGTCTCTGTACACATGCGTTGAGACTGTAGTGGCCATTTGAGCATATCCTGCAGCAATCATAGCTTCCTTTAACAAGTATTTCTCCTCTTTTCTGTTCTTCCTCAGCAATTCCAAGGTACCAATTTTGGCGAGGACGAGTTTGAAATCCCCCCGTTAACCTTACCGTCGGTGCCGACCACTGCGGGGGAGAATAACCTACCAAATGTGACAATGGGTGACCAGAATTTGCCAAACCAGAACATGGGGTACAGCGGATCACCAGAGGGGAGCTCGCGAAGCCCGGCGGCAGCAGCTCAAAATCAGGGGTCACCACAGATTCAGCAGCACCAGCAGCAGGTGGCTATGTCTCCAAACATCAGGCAACAGACGCCGGATCCCAACCAGCCCGCCAGGCAGAGCCACTCCCCGCCCGAATCCCATCCCTCTATGGGGGGGCACAGTATGACTGACTCTTTCAGCGGTGGCGCCATGCCCACCGCCCAGAACTATGAGGTTCACGAAGTGAGCTCCTCCACGTTTAGCGAACACGTGCCCCAAATTTCGGAGAGCCTTACGGACATTTCCAATTCCACTCACATGTCGCTGAACCCTCAGTTTCCACCCCACGGGTTGAACATTCCACCAATCACAGAGTCTAGTGCTAATTGGATACCAGAGATTGGTACGAACCCTCCCTATACAAGTATGAACAACTCTTTACCGGTGGCAACAACAACATCACACCTTCAACAGTCCTACCCTTCCCAGCACCAACATTTAGGACACGTTCCTTCGCCCCATATGGTAGCTGGTTACCACCCAGCCGGTCAGATGACCCCAGATACCATCTTAACAACAACATACCAGTCTGCAATCAGTAGTGTCAATACCATGCCTCAGATGGCCATGCAGCCAACGATGGGTTCCATGCATCCTCCAATGGCCATCCCCGGTCAACCAGGTGGTCCAATGATGGGTACCAGGATATCACCACCCCACAGAGAGAGTAGTGAGGACAGTGATGATAATACTCCTCTATCACAGGTGAGAACCACTCCCTATTTTATTTTGGGTGCCGTGGGGTGGGTGGTGGGCATAGCTTTGCCCAACTTTTGTGTTATTCCATTATCTGTTTGCTACCTGCTATAACCATTAATGGATGGTGCCTTCTGTATCACAATAAAGACAAGTATTTGTATCATTTGTTTTGAGTTTATATTTCATGTTAACATTCTCATTTGGAACCTCGATGATATCAAGAAGATTTTGAACATAAGTGTGTCCAAACCATTCTTGAAAATTACTTTCTCTGCAAAATTTCCTTTCTGTCATTGTTGTTTCCAAAATGTTTATGATTTCACCGCCCGGTTTCGCTTCGATGATTAACTTAAAATAATCATGCCCGACATTTCCATGAGCGTTGAGAATGTTACGGAATACTTCCTGGCCAAATTTGATATATAAAGTCTAAAATTTTGCTTCAAAGTACCTCTATGAAAGTTGTTTATAACTAGAGGAAACCTGATTGAGAATAAAATTAAATATTTACCCTGCCAATGTAGCATGACACATATATGTCACATTGGCGAGGTATTTTACAACATTACTAACCACCTGAGCCTGAGATACTCACCTCGATCAATCATCGGCGAAAAATTACAAGAGCGCAAATATGTCGGAACCTTAACAACAACAGCTGGCATATCAAACCTAGGCCGTCTCCAGGCAACGTTGGAAAAAAAGGCCTCTATGAATATGCCAAACTATGGTTAACGAGGATCAAAATTAACAACGCTGGCATTAGATCAAAGTTTAGGTCCTTGATGGAGGACGGACGATAAAAAAAATGATGAACAACGCTGCTGATGAGAAAACAGACAAATTAGTAGTAGGGAGGTCTGACAGGCTTAATTAATATCAAATGAAATTAATGATTAAAAAACAATCGTAAAATAGTAGAGAGATGAAATAAAAACGACGGCAAATTTTTTTACAGTAGAATCATCCTCTGGAAATGTTACATTCTCTGATGAGAATGCGTTGACTTTTGCATAATTTTTCCAACTGCAGGGGTTTATCCAGGATTTAATAAATGGAGGTGGTGTGGTCCTGTCAGTGAAGTGGACATCCATGTAGGGGGGACGTCTGGGGGGTATCCTGCCCCCAGAGGCATAATTAGAGTATAAATTAGTTCTACATCTACAGTATGATCTAAATGCTAGTTTTTACTTTTGAATGTTTCTGTGAGGTGGAAATATGGGCTGAATATGAAGGAAAAGAAATGGACTATATGAAAGAAAAGGAATGGACCATATGAATTTTTATTTTATTTTTGAGGTATTTTTGTGGTGGAGCTAGAGTAAAGGATATTGTGACCCTAAGAAAGATGGTACTGTAGTTACCTATGAAATATATTATCTAGCCCGACTGTTACTCACTCTCTTCCCTTAAGCTAAATCTCACACGTACAGTACGGTGCAAAATCATTTTCCGTCTTCAAATTTTGAAAAAACATTTATGACTCGGTGTATTTTCTTTCATTTTGAAGATCCAGGGCATAATTTATATTTTCTTCTACATTTCTCTTTCTTTTCTTTCTACCTTGATGTATCTTAAAGAGGATTCACATGATTTGCAGCACCCCCCCCCCCCAAAAAAAATAATATGATAGATGCGACAGCATTTGTCACAAGGATTTGGGATTTATTTTATCAATTTACGAGTTTGTTGTAGGTAGTCATCTTGAAATGAGGTTAGTTTATGTTGTCTTCGGGGCAGAAGTGGTAATCAAATATTCTACTTGTTTTTGGAGACATGGACTGAAGGCTAGGAATAATCAACCTAAATAGACACCACCGGTACGATGTCATTAAAGTAGTAGGAGAGTAAAACAGCACGATAGGGAAGATAATTAAAAGAAACCCCCTGCTGCACATTCAGTAACAAATTCAGCATAGACTTTACTAGAACAGGGAAAATAATGACATATGTGCATATATATATATATATGTATATGTATATATATATATATGTATATGTATATATATATATATATATATATTATAATAATAATAATAATAATAATAACAATAATAATAATGTAGATTTATATAGCACCACTGCCCATGTATAAAGGAATCTTATTTTGGTAATAACTGTATCACAGGGGATATCAGAAAATGGAATCGAGTGTATATATCTGTTTTCGATAGATTTAAATCCTTTAGTTTACGCCTGTCGAGGGTAAGTGATCAAGTGTAGGACAGTGCATTCGGCAATGAAATGCTCCTGGCCGGCAAAACAACCCTTCTCTACCTTAGAAGACAATCAACATTCACATCCCTTTGCTCGGGGAACACTCAATTATCCACACGGTCATCGCTCACAAATATCCATACGGAAATGTTCTTCTTTGTGAAGTAGATAATGCACAGTAAGTGTGTCCTGTTGTTCATGGAAATGCACTTTTTATGGATCCATATACTCTCCAATTGATGTCTAACTGTGATGATGAGAGGGGTCAAGAGAGGGGTGTAATTTTTACTCCGGTGGTCAAGAGAGGGGGTGTCAATTTTACTCCGGTGCATAATGCCTCAAAAAAACACTTTTCAGCAGATCTATCGATGTGACATCAAATAATTTTTGAGTTTATATATTTTTTTGAATCTAGTCCATGTCAGACAATCTAAGGATTTCAAAGTTCTGATCTTCTCCGTATCTTTGTCTGTGTAGGTATCTCTACAATATATATTAACTCTTTTATCTACACATAAATATATGTCTTAAACGATAGTCTTGACATAGAAATGATAAATGTTTACCAGTCCAGCAGACCTTAGATTCTCTTATTAAATTTACCTCAAGTAGGCCTCCTTTAATCCGCTAGACCTTGTGAACATTTTACAGGTGTGCCATTAATATTACGAGACAGTTCCCTGGAGAAGAAGGGGGGGGGGGGGGAAGAAAAAAAAGTATTCTGTATCTCAGACAGAGCAAACAATAAATCCACTCAAAAAAAAATTTGATATCTGATTTTCGGAGGCAATCTCTGGTATACACTTTTCCATACATTTGCCAAGTTTGAAACAATAATGGAATGCTCGATGTAGCAGTAGACTATCAAATTAATTATATGCCTCTCCTAGTTTATATTAAATTGCTTACAATTGAATACTAAATGACAATTTTATTCTTTTAAATGCTCCACAGGCATCATCAACATAGTTTTTAATCTAGAAAGAAATTTCACCATCAAAGAAAGCTGTCGCCAAGTCTGCTGTAAGGGTGGGATAGAGTACCGAGGAGGAGAGGGGGGGGGGTCTTGATGTTATTTCTTATAGGTACCCCATGAAGCTTCTGAACAGTATCTCCAAGGATAAACCTACTTTGCTACTTCATTTTTAGTTAAACATTAAGTACCTACATGTATCAACCTACATGTACCTACAAAGTACCTACATGTATCAACCTACATGTACCTACAAAGTACCTACATGTATCAACCTCTGCAGTACTTGAATTCATGACCAATTTCTAGAACTTTATAAAAACTGGAGTTTTCAAATCCAAACCATCGAGGGGCTTTTAGTAGAATGATTATGTTGTACTATGAGTACGATGGACAAAGTATTTATTAATGTGAATATTAGATGAGATTAAAGACAGAAACAGCTGATCCTACTCTTGTGAGCAGAGTATAAACTATTACACGACATCACCAAATCATCAAGACATTATTATTCATAGGTTGGTTCCATCACTGTTATCTCAATCTTATTTATTTACAACAGCAAAGTTGTTACAATAGTGAGGGTCGACCCTTTCATTTGTAGTGCAAACTTCAAACAGTACTCTTGATTTCTGAGATAATAAATGTTGAGGTGGAGACACTTTTCTAAAGCTTCTTGAACTGATTTATCTGTGGTCGGATAAGCCGTTAAGGACCGCATATCTTACGGTGTGCGTAACATTACCCACACCAGCGCTACCAACGAGCGACTTGTCCGAGCCATTGAGCAATACCTCCTCTACTCTCACCGTCTCTCCGGGTGATTAAGGAGCTAAAAGGCTTACAGTTTGGGGATGAACTTAACCTACTTGCAAGTTAATGTGTCATGAAAAAAGGCCTTTATCTCTTTTTCGTGGGGCTTTGCGAAGGAACTAAGATGTCTGCTTCATGACTAATTTATATGTGATGTGGCTTGTCTGGATGTTGACAGGGAAGGTATAAGTTCACTCCAAGGCTACGCCATTGTTTGTCCATAGTGTGTGAACTGGAACAGTCTGATTGTCGTTACCATAGGAACGGACACGTGGCCAATGTTCAAAGCAAATATGAAATTTCCTACATTAATACATCAAACCTTTTTCGGCATAGCTGTACATTCTGGAAAACTCGAATGAAAGGCAATCAATCTTATGGGGAAAAAAAAGCAGGTATTTTGTGAAGACGGTAACGGTTCTTGGGAATTCAGTAGAAAGTAGAAGTTTCTTATAAGAAGAATTTATCCCAACCATCATCATCATGATGATACAATGGAATAGAGATTAGTGGGATTAGTAAATTAGTAAGATAAACTTGTGTTTTGTTTTGAGAGATAGCATTGTAACCATTCCATACCTGAACTCTGTTAATTAATTTCATTCATTATCGTATGTGACTATACAAAACGGTATTGCTAGTGAAAGCAATACCCCCAAAAAAGAGAATGAAACAAAGAATAAGTTCATTATTTTAGCAGCAGATTTAAAAGACAAAAAGTAATCACAGAAATGATTAACGAGTAACATCACTAATAATAAATGGCTTTCCAAGAAGCATTGACTCTGTGATGTCACGTTTTATAGATAGTTTGACATACTATCAGTGTCGCTGATCATTAGGGTATGTCTTATACTGAGTTAAAGTTTATTCTTGGGTGTGTTCTCCTATGCAGCAACCATGTGAATGAAACTGTGTACTACTGCGATAGTACAGATGTAACTGTTGCTTACCCTTGTATAATTTACATCTTACAAGATATATAACGCACATCATCAATCCAAAACTTAAGCAATATTTTGTGTATTTTCTCCTCCGTAAAGTCAAGACCATAGATCTTTATAAGCTCGATATACCCACTTTCAGGTTATCAATCTCCTGGCCGACAGTCGTACAGGATGAACGAAAGAATTTAAGATTCAGTGATTCACGAAAGAATTATAACACAAACAGGTTTATAAAATCGTGTTCCCTCGCGATTCAATAACCGTTATTTTGTAACAAGAATCGTGGGAACGGCTGTTTGTATCGATTAGGCAACAGGAAACATGATTCTATTCCAAAAGGTTTCAGCTCTTTGACGAGTAATATCTCTTTTAGCTCTATTGACAAAACTGATAGTAGATATTAAAGACAGAAAAGGGATGAACCCATTTTTCTTCTTCTTCGTTTAAAGGATTTTTCAACCTAATGTTTGATAACAAGTTTTATTTTGACCATAATGCCTGTATTAGTTTCTTGCACATCTTCTTCATCTTTGCAGTTTGCCGCAAAGCAACATCTTCAACCCCAGCAGCGGGTACCGCCCCCGCCCCCAGAGGTCAAAGAGACAAAGAAGAAGCCACCCAAGAGGAAAAGGAAGAAGGACCCTAACGAACCGCAGAAACCAGTTTCGGCGTACGCTCTCTTCTTCCGAGACACACAGGCTGCCATCAAAGGGTCCAACCCCAATGCTAGTTTTGGTGAAGTTTCAAAGATAGTTGCATCAATGTGGGATAGCTTAGAGGCAGAACAGAAACAGGTGAGAGAAGATGAGTTAAGACGGATCAATTATTCGGTTAAATATCAGACGATGGCGTTTGAATTAGGTAGCACTGAACAGTGAGCAGACAGTACCGTTCAAGTGAAAGAACTTTCATTGAAACATCTGAACAAGTTTCCAGTCGGGAAAATGTGAGAAGATGGGGGCAATATGGAAAAGTCTAATTCTGGCTGTTTTAAACCAGTGCTGATATAGGATGATATTTTCCAATGTTGGAAAAACAAGTGTAAACTTGCAAAAGTTGTCAAGGGCCCATGTTGCATTGTGGGTAATCATTGGAGCAAGAGTCTCCTACCATCAAACAGTCGGTCACACGGTTTCTGTATTTGCTCTAAATCTACCAGTTTAATTGTTTCTTGTTTTTGACTAACTGTATTTTCATATGAGTAGTATGATTATTTTGTTTCTATTAGATAATGGTTTTGAATATTGTCCATATACTGTCAGTATGAAGGTCGTGAAGTTTGGCATGAAAGTATCATATAGAGTATGGTACTAGCATCGAATAATTGTTCCTATTGGCTGCTGAATCACATACATCAGTTTAGATTGAGGGCTAAGGATGCATCGGTTGTCATGGAGATTGTTTGCCACAGCTTTAAATTGTTGAAAACATATCATGTCATAATAGTGACTACAGGTCATGTGGAGAATAAGCTACATGGTTAGGCTCAAGGATGTCTTTATTAGTTCTGTTAGGATATCTGTCTTAGTTTTGTAGCTTCTAAAATGTTTGCACAGGTTTAACAACATTCTTCTTTCTTTCCCAAAGGCATATAAACAGAAGACAGAGACTGCTAAACGTGAATACCTGAAGAAATTGGCAGCATACAGGGCTAGCTTAGTATCCAAGGTAACGTGTCTACACCTTTCTTTTGAGATTTCCATGTTATCGTTCTTTTAAGTTGTGGGACAGTGCTTCCCACACAGACAGGGCTAGCTGCCGCTACTCTGGAAGTCTCATCTTAATATTTGGAAGCTAACAAGATGTGTTTTCATTCCATCTTTGAAAGAAATGTTATTGAAAAGAAATAACGCAGGAAAGTCTGTGCAATATAGCAAGATTATTCTTATCCTGGGTCAAAGATGTTTGAATGGATAGGCTGTGGTAACTGGTGTACATGTCCTTCCATATCAAGACTATTCAATTTACAGTATCAATCTTCATCTCATCATCTGAGAAGAAAGTAGTCTTGGCTTTCTGTCTGTGACTTATCTGTTATAACTCTAGAGGTTCCATTTAGCGATGCTTTTTCAAAGTAAACGCATTTTTGTGAACCTCTCGCTCAGAGAGCAGTTCTCCAAGCTGTGAGCCTACCTTCAAAAAGATTACATATTCCAATGGCAACTCACAGCTGCTTAGGTGCAAGGTGAAGTGGCCTAACCTAGGTAAAAATCCTGTTACTTTAATGAACCTTTTTGGAACTTAAGGAACGACAATCTTTACTCGAGAAGAAGATTTCTGCTGCAGTAGTTTTAAGTGTTGTTGAGATTCTCAAACAAGCTGTGTTCCGTAAGTAGAAGTCTTAAACGCGTTGTCTTTATTGTTGTATTCCTGTGAGATATAATACGATTGAAGTATGTGTGAATCATTTGCTTCATTCTTGTTGTGGATTATATGATTCTCTTTTATATCAAGGAAATATTAAAACGTTTGTCTTTGACTCTCGTGGATTTGGGTTCATCTTATCGTCGCTCTGGGATCCTCGGATAGGGGGGAGAAGGGAGATGGCGGAGGTAGGGTATTAGGTGGGGGGGTTGGCATGGTGTGGTGACCCTAAGTTTAACCTTCTACAGCTAATGCACTGAGAACTGAGACTTTGTTTTTTGCCATGTATGTTGATCTTTTCTTTGAATATTTTGTTTTTTTTGTTTTTTTGTCAGGCTGCTGTTGAAATTGAACCTGTTGATCAAATTCCATCAAAGAAGAAAGGAAATACTATGCCTTCACCCATGTACCATATGAACCCTGCTTCAACAGTGTCTCCTCTTATGCCCATGGTGCCGCGAGCTATCGCCCCAAAGCCAATGGGTAACAGCTCAAATCTACCCATGGGCCACGGTGGAATGCTACCCTCTGGTGGGATGATGCATCAAATGCACCCAATGACCCAGCACATGGTACGTATAATATAGATGTTGACCCCGATCCTGTTTGGAATTGGGGTGGACACCACAAATGGTAGAAAGATAATTGAAACAATAAAGAGAAAAGATAAACATGTCAAATTTTACAGGACAAATTTGAGGAAAATATGTTGAAGAGGGAAGGAAGAAACTGGTTTTGTAAGGAGGTATGGATATAAGAAATGAGACCCTTGTAAGTCAGTACTGTGGTTCAGTGAGAGTGCATGATATATGGAATCTACTCCAATGGATATCAAGGACAGCATAATAAAGCAGAGAGGTTGTATAATCTCCCTCCAATGAAACAAGATTTTAGAAAAGGAGAAAAATGACACTAACCGGTCATTGGTTTTAAGTTTTGATTAAGCCGAACATTTCACCTGATGGAAAACTCCTTGATCGTGCTTCCAGTTGGTGATGAGGACAAGTCAAATGTTCATTATGGTAAAAGAGAGGCGACAGGGGAGGGGTGGTAGGGGAGGGGAGGGGTGGGAGGGGAAGAATGGGGGGGGAGAGGAATACTTGCATTTCTTTTCAACCTGTAAACCTAATAGTAATGTTTGTTTTAGTAGGTTAAAACTGCACAATGCTACATTTATTTTCGGGTTTAAAATAAAAACCAAGAATTTGACAAGATGTCGGCTCTCTCCCCTATCCCTACTGCTGTATTGGTGAATGTGCAGTTAGATTATACTGGTGAGGTATCTATATGGGATGTTACATAAGACTGTAGCCTCTTAACAGTACAACAAAACTTTGCTTTCTTTTCCATCTCAGTGACTTTGCATTCCTGCCTTCGAATGTAACTATGTTTATAATTCCAAATTTGAGTTAAAATGTTCAATTGGTAGCCACCTGACGTGTAAGTTGTAATCCATAAAGCCCGTGTGGGCTTCTCCCACATTTGTGGTCGCTTAAAGCGTCGTAGAAATAACTGCTGATTATAATTATTATGGTGACCAGTGGTTCAAACTGAGCTCTTCTCTAGCTGAAATCATTCTTTTCCAAACACAACCATATTCATTTCCTAGGTAATCAAAGTATTTCTGCCTTTGGTTAGAATGCAATGTAGCAAGAGTTTACAGTTAATGTTCATCTGACTGGTGATATTGCCTAATAGTCTAAACTGACTCCACAAGTGCACCTGGCAAAGATACATATCAAACTATTATTATCATCACTATTTGGACGTATGACAAGAACTTCGGAATGTACAAGAATAATACCTAGCCAGCTATTCAAATTTAATCAAGTAGCACCCATTTGTCTTGTGTGTTTGGGTTTATATCTTCCATACAAACTTTCTGATTTAACCATTCTTGGGGTGGACTGCTTGGGGAGTTCTGGAAACAAGGACAAGGTCATTTTATGTCTACAACACAGACAAAGCAACTGTATCCGGGGCTTCGGCCTACTCTGTGCTCTGAGTGGGTAGAGTTGGCTGTTTGTTAGAACTTTACCCAGACCTTGCCTTTCTTTGTGTAAGAATGTGGGGTGGGTGGAGTTTGCTGATTATAACAGCTTTACAGATGCTTGGCCTATTTTGCATAAGAATGTGGGGTCGGTGGAGTTTGCTGATTATAACAGCTTTATGGAGGCTTTGGCCTACTTAGCATAAGAATGTGGGGTGGGTGGAGTTTGCTGATTATTATAGCTTTACAGACAGAGGCTTTGGAAGGAATTTAATTGGTTGGTTTAGTTTTTAACGTGAAATGCAACCAGCTGCTTTAAGAATCGTAACCTGTCAATATTAAACTTGACCAAAAAACGATGAATTTGCTCACGTTTCTTCACAGTTTATGATTTCCTCTTTTGAGGCAACAACAAGTGCACTTCGCTCTCCTTGAAACTCTAGCTAAATACGTCATTAACTGCTTATTTTATCCCTTCGCTTGAAAATCCTAGATGAGATCTGCATGCATTGCTATTCAATCAGGCGGAAGATATAAATTAGTGCTTTAATGTCAAGGTTACAATGGAGAGAGAATGATGAAGAATATCAGGAAGGAAAGAGAACATTGCATAAGAAGAGAGGGGGGGAAAAAGATACAAATCTTATTATTAAAAATGTTCAGTTTGAAAAAAAAGATTGGTTGATTTGTCTATTGCATGCATTGTAATCAAGCACAGAATTTCATTGTCGTTGGAGCGGAACACACGTTATGTACCCTCACAATCAGGGAACGCACAGTAAGATCCATTATCAGACAGGTTTTGTACCCTCACAATCAGGGGACGTAGAGTAAAGATCCATTATCAGACAGGTTTTGTACCCGCACAATCAGGGGACGCACAGTAAGATCCATTATCAGACAGGTTTTGTACACTCACGATCAGGGGACGCACAGTAAGATCCATTATCAGACAGGTTTTGTACCCTCACAATCAGGGGACACAGAGTAAAGATCCATTATCAGACAGGTTTTGTACCCTCACGATCAGGGGACGCAAAGTCAGATCCATTATCAGACAGGTTAAGTACCCTCACAATCAGGGGACGCACAGTAAGATCCATTATCAAACAGGTTTCGTACCCTCTGGATCAGGGGACACACAGTAAGATCCATTATTAGACAGGTTTTGAACCCTCATGATCAAGGGACGCACAGTAAGATCCATTATCAGACAGGTTTTGTACCCTCACGATCAGGGGACGCAAAGTCAGATCCATTATCAGACAGGTTAAG
>JAAAKB020000021.1:1387204-1406049 GCA_010014835.2 Apostichopus leukothele | reverse complement strand
ATTCATTGCAATGGAAGGAAATGACACAATTTCGCAAGCTACATCGGTATGACCGAAAGAAAGATACAAGAGCAGGGACCTCAGACAGACTAGCCACAAAAGTAAAAGTAAGCCTAGGCCTAACGGTCGTTAGCAAATAAGAGAGATTTGATTGGCGCATGATCACTTGGTCGGGGCTTGCAAATTTTGATTGAAGTTTGTAGAATCTACAGACTCGTTAATAAATCTGGCGAATTTTATTCAGCTCAAAATTTTGAAACGACAGATTTAACTCAATAAAAAATAATGAATATTGATATGAAAATTGCATAGAACGGTGTCATTTTCACAGAACTTTTAGTGCAGTAAGTTGGATAGGTAGAAGTTAAAATTTGGCAAACACGTACTGATGCTTTAACAAAATTGAAAACTAGAAAGGAAGGAAAATTGCAGTTTAATATCAGCTCGGTACATATAAACAAACAACTTTATGTATTAACCCACATTTTTTTTAAAAGCAAAAATTGACTTTACACTGTCGGCCACTACAGGTTCTTCAATGTCTTAATTTGTCCCCTCCCTCACCCCCTCCTCCCTGCCCCTCTCCTCGGCTCCTCCAAAAAGCACAATTACAATCTCAAGGGAAATCAGAAAGTCTGTCCAAAGGTGGCATACACCCTTTAGGCATTGCAAACAGCAATATTACCCACCCTTATTGCAGTGAGGTGTTACAGTACATAAGAAATTTACACCATTGAAACGTCGAGACAAATAATGAGGTCATACAGAAAAAAAATATTATAAAAAATAGGGAGCAAGAAAGGGAAAAGAAGGGTAACTAGGTCCACAAGTAAAAATTGTCAGATGTTGATGTGAAGAGAAAGAACAAAGTTACACTTTATAGTCAAATGTTTAATACGGGCATACCAAGTAAAGGGCAGGATGGGAAGAAGGGGGGTAGGGAGAGAAAGAAGAAAAGGAGGACAAGGGCATAATGACGAAGGGATTGTCATGGGGGAAGGGAGGAGGGAGAAGAAATGTGTAAGATATTTAATATAACATCATCATATACTACTGTTGGTGAAAACAAAATGGCAGCCTTTTGTTCAACTTCACCGAAAACAATAAAGTCAAATATTAGCCTAGAAGTGGTGGTATGTGTTATTGGTGTGTGTTTTTTTTTTTTTTTTAACTTTTATTGTTTCTCAACCTTGACACCCGAGTTGACATTTTTCCGGCTGGGAAATGTACATACACCTAACTAAAGAGTGACTGTTGAAAACGCCAGGCAACGACATTCCACAAAACACAGCATCGAAATAGTTGTATGTTTATAAACAAATGCACATTGAGGGTACTCTACTGACACAATACATTCATAGGGACATTTATTAAACACGTAGCAATCAACAACAAGGTAAACATTCCAATCGTTCTCAGCTACAACAAAAAAAGAAGATAGAGAAACAGAAATGCAACAACAGACAATTGTTTAACAATAATGCTGAAAGACTAGTACTCATCTCACAAGCAAGCTGTGAAGGCAACTGAAACCATCAAAAAGTTTCGAAAAAGACAAACACTTACGCTCTGCGTAACACCCTTTTAAAAAGCTAGATATGTGGAAAGAGAGTTAAAAAATGAGTTTTAAAATGGGAAATTGTCACATGCACATACCAATATTCTTAGTGCAAAAAAGTTGTCCCTTTCACGTCAGAGATACGACCTAAGAAAGAAACACTTTTCCGATTCAAAAGCTTGGAAAATTTCTGCCATTGTAAAAGCTGTTCAATGTATCTTCTTCAATTTGCCATATATTTATCTTTCACTCACGAAAAATCACCACAAAAATGTAAGACACTATGAAATTCAGTTTTGATGTTTTATCGTTTATATACAAAAAAATCTAAACTGCAACTGTTCAACAATGCCAATTTTAGCAAATTTATTTTCAGCATGACCGATTTGGCATTTTGATAGGTTTATTATATGACCACATATTCCACCAGTCCGTGATTGCTAATCCCCACCCCAATAAAATACTTAACGAGAGCCTTTTGGCTGTGGATTTTTTTTTCCCCTTTGTTTTTGCAATACAGCATTGTGATGTGCTATCTATTGTTCATATAAGGAAATTAGGACAAAGGGGGATTAAAAATAATTAATGCATATCAATTAAAAACTTTGAATATATATTATACCTAAAGTGGATATTACATTAGCTGATAAAAACAAAGGAACTATCTTAACTGCATCAGTCTACTGGCACCGTGGCTTAATGAGGAGCAAAAATTTGTGCAAACATGCTCCGTTAGAAATTTGTAAACAGAGTAATCCAGGCAATTAGTATTAAACAGACCATATAAGCAAAACGTTTGTAACCCTCCATATGGACAGGGGAAAAAATGAGGGGAAAATAATGAGGGGAAATGAATATACCTTCTGGAATATCTGTGGGTAAAAGGGTTCATCAAAATTAAAGTGTAAAATATTTTGGAAATAAATTTTCATGGGATTGTGAAGGAGAGTGGATAAGGCTATACATATGGTGACTGTACGATACGTAAATAGTCTAGGAACGACATGAGTAACAGTTGAACTAAATTTACATAACAGCTATGTAAAATACACATTTTGAACTGACGTATGAAAACTGCAATGAGATATTATAAAAAACATGGAACGTGGCAATAAATGTAGGAAGGAAACGAGCAGAAATCGCCGAACAAACCTTGTGACCGACTTAAGGCTCAGTTCGGAATCCAAGGAACTCTCCCAACTTTCAGTTTGCTTGAACTGTTCACGTTTCCATGCGATGAACGGTGATGATATAGGTGATGTGTAATGTGTGTGCTCGGGGTTAGTCGGGCTTTGCACCAGATGCGACCTGCAGGTCACAACATATCGGAAAAGGATTTGCAGAGCTAAGAGACTAAAAGCAGGTTCCCAAGGTTATGGCAAAGAGTTTGAAAAGGCACCAAAGGAATTTTTCAAGCATCGTTGCGGGTCGGGGTTTCGTTTGCATCAGGTTGCGTTTTCATTTAGATTGGCGTAAAATCGAGAACCGTGTGGACACTTTGGGTGGTAGAATGAGAAGGGCATTGACCGGAGGGGTCTGGTCATAGAGGGAGCACACTAGTAAAAGGTTAACAGTTCATTCTAGACACGGTAGAACAAGAGTGCTGAGGTAGTGGGGAGAGAGGTAAGCGAGGATCAAAGTAAATTTCTACTGACCATCTGATTCACGACTGATAACGACTTTTAACATTCTCCACCCCATAGGTTAGGAAGTCTTTCTTTCGGCCCAAATAGGGGACGATTAACATTGAGGTGAGGGAGCAAATTACTCTTGATTTGGCTTAAAAGTGTTAAATGATGCTGATTTTGTTTTCCCTACTTTTTTCAGAAATAAGGGGGGGGGGCGAAGAGGTTTTGGACTGTACGGTACCCACTCAGTATTGATTTTGATTAGCAACATGGATCTAATTTGAATATTTCATGCATCACAGTATCAACATACTCCAAGTATTAATTTGAATATGCAACCTTCTGCTTTAAAAACATTATGAAATCGAAAGAGGCTGATTTTTGGACTGGAATTCATGACAACTCTTGTTTTTTTTGGTGATTGAAAAATGTGGAACCAAATTTGAAAATCAAATATTGAAGATGCTTTTGCACTTGGTGGTCTATCTCTTTTTATATGGACTTCAAAATGAGTTTAGTTGTGTTAAAGGGGTATTCCAGTGGCAGACAATGTTATTATTTTCTGAAAGAGTAAAATACCCATCTTGATATCCTATTCCTTACTCAAGATATGATTTAATGTAACCTGTTTCGGCTAGCTAAACACTTGACACTCTATCATGTGATCTGTTATGTTATCATATCTGCTACTACTTTAAACGTTCCTACCACCCGCACAAAACAGTTTGGCAACCGTGTATTTTCTGTAACTGGGGCCAGGCTGTGGAACGACTTGTCGTCTTCGGTTGCTGAACAATCCAAATTTCTCTCTTTCAAAAAAGTTCTGAAGACAGTTCTCTTTAATAAGGCCTTTAAGTAATCCTATTTTTTCTCTTTTCTGTCTTGTTTCTGTTTTTGTTCACTTGCATGTTTCATTTTTCCTTGTAAAGCGCCATAGAATATCGTTTTAGTTATGGCGCTATATAAATGCCTTTTTATTATTTATTTATCATACACTATAAAGCTGGTTAAATATTTCCCTTGTAGGGGCCGTTTCCCGTAGACCTACAGTTGCATGGTGTAGTATAGGTTGGATTGCTGGTCTGCTTGGTGATCTTTGAATTATGGGATTGGATGATAAGACTTCATATTTTACATACAACTGTAGCTGACTTTCACTGTGTTTCTGTTAAAAATGTTGTGTAGCCTGTGGCCTCAAGGGAAGTGCTTTGCTATTAGCTTGAGCATGGACAAGGTTTACCTCCATGGCTTGAGGAAGGTACCTCCTACATTCATACTGTGAAGGAAGAGGGGGGGGGAGGGGGTTGAACCAGATGATGTTCCTGGTGTGTGTTCATTTTTTGCACATTGGTTGTTCGCTATCTTGTTTGGGTTGAGTGTACTGTATTGATTCTGTGTATCCACTAGATTTCAGGGTTTCGTCTTACACGCCAGCCGTAGTGTTGAAGACATCGCGGTTTGATGATAACGTAAATATTCTTTTGCTGTGACGGGGATATGCCTGATTATATGTGGTGGTGGGTTGGATTTCCTGTTTATGTACATGGGTAGGTCATTAGGTGTCCTACAGTATATGGTTGGTGTATGCCGGTTTCAAGGTTTAAGTTGATGTCCAGGTAGTTAATTGTATGTGAGATTAGTTTGGACGGTTATTTGTAGGCCAAATGACTGGAAAATCTAGATGAGATGCTTTCTTACGCGGTCTGCTTTGGGGCCTGGTTGGTTTCTCATCACAGACTGTCATCTCTATAAAGACCTACGGTGGTCAGGTTGTTCTAGATGATGCAGTATAAACAAGCCTACACGTTCACATATTTATGCTTCATCGTAGCTGCCCATGGTGACCTTGAAGGTGTTACGCAGGCATGAACTTTTTCCGAGAATTCGCAGATATCCGTGATTTCTTTTCTACCTCCGATATTTACACCTCCCAATTTCCGTGAATTTCTAACAACAGCGTTACTGTATCATTTGATCCGTCGTTCGCATGTTTTTCATTACCGATGCATTGCATATCCAACCTGCAGGGGGACAAAAACTAATATCCTAACACCCTCTAGCATATGCAATCTGGAGCCAGCTATACTGCAATTTTTAGGGACAACTGAGGAGAAGTGTAAGGCTGTAGCTGCTGAATATTACTCCAGATTAAAAATGACCATTGTGTATACATTTTATGAACAGTGACTTTTTAATTATGAGTCACCATGATTGAAAGAAACAAGTAGGAGTAAAACGAAAGGCTAGGCATGTGGCTTCGGTGCGCAAATTTTGAGTGAAAACTTGCTTTGAGTATTTTAATAAATTCAATATTCTTTATAAAATAGGAACCAAAATGTTGTCTTTAAACCTCTAATTTCTCAGAGCTTAAATTTACGGTCTGAGTGCGAATAAAATAAAATCAAATCAAATACAAGGGTTACAAAAAATTGGCAGTGAATGTCAGATTTTGGTGGAGGGGACGTGCCTGTATGCAGTTCTTATGCCAATCCGTATATCTTGGTCATTTTTCAAACAGTTTCCACAATTTTAGCCTAAAATGATAGTAAATATGTTAGATAATACTATTTTCACAAAAAACAAAAAGCACTATTGGTATTATGTATTACAAAAATAGCTATTTGGGGACTTAATTTGCATATTTTCATACATAATTTAATATGTTTACAATCATTCTTAAGTAATTATTGCATTTTTCTTGTCTTGTCCAAATTATATTTACTCAAAAGAAATCTTAGTTTTAATGTATGAAGCCCATGGTGATCCAGATCTTCATCATGTCTCAGTAAAATGATAAAACATTTATTTAGTAATCTCTTTACAACTTAATTGTTATCATCTTGGAGACCCCACGGTGTAATATTTCCTGTATGTATGTGTCATCCTTAGCAGCTCAGGTTACTTTGTTCTTTATCACAGCTGGAGACAAAATACCATTCAAGGTGCTGGCCTTCAAGCGTGCTGTCTGTGCTGCCGCAGATTTATTGAACCATCGACGTGCTGTCCCAGATGCATTTAACAGACAGATGGCGAAGCTGCAGAACAATGTCAACACCAAGAAAACCATCTTAGAGATCACCAAGAAGGATTTGGATAAATACATGCAGAGTAGTAACAGGAAAAAGGAACAGTAAGTTAACTTGAATCAACAAATCGAGGCCAAGACATCTGACATAAATAAAGCCGAGGTGGGTTTGAATCTTCCCTCAAGCAGGATAGGGACAAGTGAGTGAATGGTGGCAGAGATCAGATCAAGTGGAATTTATAGAAGTCATAGATTGTCACAACAAGGTGTGTGGATTGCTATCAGATATGACAACTACTCAAAGCTTGTTTTGTTTTGATACAAACAATATCATGCCAAATGTGCTCTAAGCTGCTTGTCAGATTGGTCCCCACCAAGAGTTGTATTTAGTTGCTGTCAACCAAAGAGTGACTTTGGACGTAATGCTAATGTAGAAACCTGAATATTAGTCAATTAGTTGCCCTCACCTCCAAGGAAATCTCACATGAAAGAAGGGTTGCATGGCCAAGGAATATCAGTGGTAGGCTACTCACAGTGTATGTAAGTTTGACTGTTGCTGGCCTTTCAATGAACATCGTTTGTACACACATATTTAGTGTTTGAACATTAATGTTGTATTGTAAGTAAATAAGCATCATCCGATGACACATCAAAAAAATGTATAAGGGTTATTATGAGATATGTTGCAAATGACCTTTCATCTCCGTGTGAGAAGCCTGCAGTCCTTTGATCACCTGAGCTGCACAACCATAAGAATATATGACTTCGACGAATTGCTTTGTTTTAGAAATGTTGCACCCGACACTTCCGTATTGCATTAAAAATTTGGACCCCATCGAGGGGTTCTAGCCCTTGACCCCGCTGGGGCCCTCAGACGTGCCCTTGGACCCCACGCCAAATTCCGTTTCTCGTGCTTGCTCCTCCAGGACGGTCGAGCGTAAGAAGAAAGCAATTGAGAGTCTGGAGGACCAGCTGGCCAAGCTGAAGAAGGAAATTGAATACAAAATAGAGAGCAAGGAAATTAACGTTGTTACCACCATTGGGTACTACTTGGATCCCCGTATAATTGTCGCTTGGTGAGTATCATTCACATCAAACTTCTCTGTATCATTCGATAAACAGGAGGAACGAACACGTATGGAATGATTGAATTATAATAAAACAAAAACAATACTTCAAAAACTGGACACAACTGGTAGGTCACTCCCTTTAAGGAGAACGAGATGACAAGAACTTAACTTGCAGCAGGAACCGGCTTTTTATTGCCAATGACATGGTATTTTTTTTTTTCTTTTTAAACAGTTTGTAAGATCTTGTGAAAGAGCTAACTCTGTAGTGTTTGTTTTAGCTTGAAGGTCATTTTTTGGGGGGAAACTTTCAGAACTAAATCTAGCTTAATATTGATGGTTTGGTGGCCTAAGAAAATTTAGTAGTACAAGAACAAACTGTTATGTATCATCTGAAATTACCTTCATTGTTCACTTTCCAAATTTTCTGCCATAGGAAAGTGAATAAATTCTAGTACGATTATTTCACGGTTGCGTTTGCTTGATTCTTGAAACTCAATAATCAAACACTGACCCCGGCTGTAAGTAAGCAGACCAGGGGGGGGGGGGTGGAACCAGCATGTGTCAACTAGGCTTGGGCAACTTACAGACATACCAATATTTCTGGGCTCTGTACGTGTGTCTCTCTACTGGGTGTGAAGTTATTGGTAAAGGGAAGTGCACACCATATCATATTATTAAGGCTGGAGATTTAGTTGTATCAGCTGTAAATTTGTTCAGATTTGCAGATTGTAACAGATTTTTACAAGTTGTTACCCCTTTTCCTTTTTGCCGTAACAGGTGTAATAAGTGGGAAGTTCCTATCGAGAAAGTCTACAACCGAACCCAGAGGAAAAAATTTAAATGGGCGATAGACATGGCAGAAGAAGAGTTTGTATTCTGATGGCTGATAGGTTACCATGGTAGCAACTGTTTTCTTCCAACCACACTTCTTATTGTTTTCCCACCAAAATTACTAACATTGTTTGGTCATAGTTTGTTTTATTATTTGTTGCTCTTGTCCTCTGATATCTAGAGGTTCTGTTTCATCCTTTCATTATTCAAAATGGAACCTCATTGGTGATCCTTTTAAAGTTGGTGGTCTAGTGACCCATCACATTTCAAATTGGAGGTAATGGCTATTACCAAATTCTGTCTCCTCTCACCTTTTGTTATGTTTTTTTTGTTATTCTCCAGGGTAATGTACAGATAACAAAAATTTTGTGTAAATTGAGTGATAGTAGTCTTAACAGATACTAATTCTTCTATATTTTGGGCAACTTTCCAACCTACTTTTAGTCTTATTTTAGTGAAGCACGGTGTTATCTAATGTTATTGTAGTAGTAGTAGTTTATTGCATCTCATATTGTGGCCCAAAGGCCACATTACAGTGGGAAAAAAAGTCAAAAGTAAAGGACATGCTCGTTTTTGGATACGCTCCAGACGGTTGGCCTGAACAGCAGTAATGCCACACAGGAGTAGCATATTCCACAACAGGGCGAACATAAGCTTTATACACTGACACCAAATCTTCGATGGGAACCCCAAATCATTTTAACCTATTTAACATATATAATCTACGACTGCCCTTAGTAACCATGCTGTTGACCTGTGATTCCCAGCCCAGATCCGACTGTACCCTCAGTCCCAGAAGATTGGTCTCAACCACAACTTCAAGCTTGTTACCGCCAATCATAAGCGTATGTAATATTTGGATTTGAATTATGGTTGTTTTTTAAAAAAAAGTGCTACATACTGGCTACGCCACTGACTGCTGTTTATAGTGCGTGCTATAACCTTCCTTGGAAGCATTCTTCATTCCCTCACAAAGTTAGTCAATTGGCGCATTTGTATGGTCTGATATCTGGGATAATTGTATCCTTACAGTCTGTTGATTATCCGTTAGATTCCTGCTTAAAGATAAACATTACCGATTTATGGAATCATGATAAAAGGTTACCCTCACTATCACTCTCATAAAATAAGCAGTGCTCATATTTTCTTAACTTTGGTCTATTTTAGAAAGCAGTTTGTGGTGGATGAGGAAGAAAGAATGAGCTGCACCATGTTGTAACAAAGTAAAATAAACATCTTGAAGTGATGTGTGTGAATTCAAGTATTTTTTAGGGAGTTTAACATTTTGAGTCTATTCAAACATATCTTTATTCTCACAATTGCATCTAAGAACTTATATTGCTTGCTCTGAGAAGATGTTGAGAGTTTTCTGAGCAAGCCTCCTTGTTTCTTTCTTTTCTTTCTTTTTCTCCATCTTCTTCTTCTACTTCTGTCCGTTTTTCTGTTTCATTTTTTGCTCTTTTTTTCTTCCTGTGGAAGTTGAAAAGTGAAATAAAAGGACAAATTGCCAAAAAAAAATATGGAAATGGGGTGGAAATTGAATAGTACTACTACATGAAGGTAAATATTGAATATTAACAGTTTTCATTGTGGATTTTAATGAATCAAAAGTTCAGACTTAATAAGAATAAAAATAATCCCGTTGAATTTCTCCTCAAGGACTGTGGATGTTATTTAATTTTTCTTTCTATCTTTGTGGGATATGAAATGCCAATGAAATTTTGTATATAAAGAATTCAATTTTTAAACTGTAGGTAAACCAACAGGGAAGATAGATGCGCTATGGAGTTGTGTCGTAGCCGAAAGAATTTATAGCTGCGTTAATAGAAATTGCTAATTTTGTTTTCATTCTGTAATATGGTTTGTACTCTTTCTGTAATTTTAAAACTGTTGCTTAAAATGCAAAATTACCACGTGGAGGGTTTATTCTTTTTCTTTTTTTTTAAACATAGTTTTTGAACATTTAGAAGTGAACATTGGAAATTGTAACTTGTCTCTGGTGATTCTCATAGTTCATATTCTCTCTCTTTCTAACAAGTAAGGGTTTATGAAAACGTTTTGTGAATTTCTTGCTTTGTTTAGAATGTAATGAAGAGAGAGAAAAAATAAAAATAAATATGGCAGTAGACAATTTGAATAATTCTCATCTTCCTGAAGATGAATTTCTTTATGAAGGACGTTTGAAGATAGTTTAAAGTGGATTGTTGCAAAGACGAGGTTTGATTATTCCTAAAGTGGAATTCTGCAAGTATTTAGATTAATATAGGTATTTATTAGACGAAGAAATCCTAGTTGTTATATAAAGGAGGTATTATCTGTTGTTGTGTGCTCAAGGGGCAGTGGTCTTAGTCAGATTAGGAATTAAATCATGATACAACTGATACTAAATTAAAGGTTCTCAGGCTACTTCTAATCCCAGGATTAAGATTTCTCTTGGAAGTAAACTCAGGAGCTGTACCAATTCTTACAGATGTCATATTGTACGTGAAATTGAATGAAGGTCGGCCATTTTGTGTGTTTTCTGTTACCTGCCCATCGTTAACTTTTTACTCCATCATCTTTGCTCTTCCTGCTCCTGTCCTTTACCTCCCTGTAACCAACCCTCACACCCATCATTGCCCCCCTCGATGCATATCTGCCCATTGATGGAACTGTCATGGGGTTGTTACTGGCTATTGTATCAATATCAGACAGCACTGGGGTCTTTCCCTTTGTCATAACAATATCTCCTTGCCGTGGATGTAGGACTGTACTGCTACATATATCATGGCACTGTACTGCCACATATCAGAGCAATGGTGGCACTGTACTGCTACATATAGCAATGATGGCACTGTACTGCTACATATATCATGGCACTGTACTGCCACATATCATGGCAATGATGGCACTGTACTGCTACATATATGGCAGTGGTGGCACTGTACTGCTACATATATCATGAAAATGGTGGCACTGTACTGCCACATATCATGGCATTGGTGGCATTGTATTGCTACATATATCATGCCAATTGCGGCACTGTAATGCTGGCAATGGTGGCACTACTGCTACATATATCATGGCAATGATGGCACTGTACTGTTTCATATTTGGCAGTGGTGGCACTGATCTGCCACATATATCATGGCACCGTACTGCTACATGTATCATATCCCAGGTACTCTATGGCACTACGTTACTGCAAATGCTATACAGTTGGTTATATAGCAGCATGTCATACAATGAATATGTATTATAGTTTGCTCTGGGCATTAAACCAAGTTAAGCAAAAAGCAGCATTACTATGGCAACAGGATTTTTAATAGCCTAGGTTTGTATGGTCCTACATTTTAGAACCTTTTACTAACCATCAGTAGAATCCCTCAAATTCCGCACCGAAATATTAATGAGGCAGAACCTCACACTGACGAACGATGTATATAGGAATTAATTACAAGTGAATCACTCATTCTTAGTTAAGTTGTTCACTGTGATCGAGGTGTAACCTCCTCAAGCAAATATACCTCAAATGATGAGCTCTTGTTTCTGTTGTGATCGATCAAATTATTTAAGATTTTGTTCATCAAGAATAAGTTCTTTACGTATCTCTGTGAGTTTGAGGTTGTTGAGTTGTTTTAGTGTGTAATAGTATGTTGGTTGATGGATATGAGGATTACGGTATGGGGATGCTGTTCCCTTTCACTTTTTAAATTCCGCATATATTATATATTTTTACGTAGCCGATGGTTCTGTGGTGTAGTTTATGATCGGTCCTGCCACTAATAGTTATTATTATTACTGAGTCGTTAACAGCCATTGTTTTATGAAAGATACACACAATAGCAAAGAAGGAACTTGGGTTCCTTTCTTTGCTATTAGTTTGCAACTAAAAGCTGTAAATGATTTCATTTGAACTGTGAGTTTTCTCAAACATCACAACTTGCAGCAGGAAAGAGTGAGTTATCTCATTCAAAGTTAATTCTGCTCATCTGACCTTTTTACCTCTTAGTTTTAATTTTTCTCCTCTTGTGGTTTTTAAAGCATCCTCTTTCTCCCTTTGTTTTTTTTTTTCCTTCATTTTTCTTATCACCAGGTTTTTAATAGTATAGAACCCACATCTTTCTACACAAGTGATTTCTATAAGACCCTATACTTGGTAAGATATTACGACTATTGTAAGAATATCATTCTACCAATGAGTAATTGTTAACACTGTAAAGGATAAGAAAGCACTGTGTACAAACTCAACCCTTGGCTCTTCTCGTCTTTACTTTGTCATGTTGTTGTAGTATGACATATATCACTTTATTGTTACAATTCAGTTCATATTTAGCATTGCTGCCCTCTATTTATAAAAACTGTGTATTTGTTAACATGTGCTGTTAGTGGTTGCTCACTTCAATTGGGTACGTGTGCACTTCACAACAACACGAGAAAAAACGTTAAAGACAAACTTATGAAAGCTGAATTCAAAATCTCATTGTCTTCTGCAATAAGATAAGTTCACAATACATCACATGGTGTAAATCATTTCTATAGTATAGAATGATTTTTAAAAAATGAAGAATTTAATCAAGATTAAAAAATGTTTCCAAGTATGTTTCGCTGTCTGGTGTTTTGATGACACCATACAACTGCAGAATACAAATATTATTCTGGTGAAAGACCTGCCCGCAAAGATTTGATCAATTTCACAGTGGTTCATGAGATTGTATCCTACATTCATCGGCTTATGCCTTACAGTTCACCACACATAGCTAAATAATCTTGGTTGCAGTGCAAAGAGGGTGTGGAGGGGGGGGGGGGAAGAAGGGGCAAATGATTGGAGTTTGGTGTATGTTAAAAATATCATCCTTTTGGACCCGGAGGCTGAATAACGTCTTCAATGAATGATGAATAATATAGGCGTTGAGGGTATCTTTTATCTTGCAAAACGTTAACACCCCTCCCCATCCCCCCCCCCCCCCCCCCACCCGTCCCAACTCTCACTCACTCCCTCTGCAATGTCGGTAAAGACCTCTCATGGCCCACACTTTATAGCCTGCATTATATGACATAACATGAACATACTTGAACAACGTCTAATTTATTAGATTTGTGGGGATATTTTAAGGGATATTGGTGATGTAAATTAGCTGTACACTGTGTACCGTACCTGTTTCTGGTGTGATAACCTGTCTTTGTCATATACTGTGTCTTTCATTTGTTGTTTTTGCTGACATAGGAGATGTATTATCCCTTTAAATACCTAATATCATATGTCTTTTTTTGTTTTTGCTGACTTAGGAGATGTATTATCCCTTTATACCTAATATTAGATGTTTGTTACCTTCATTGTGAACAAAGCATCCATAAGTCAGCTATTACCCTGGGTAACAACCGGCTTCGCTAGCATGGTGATTCTAGGAACCCACATAGAAAACCGTTGATAACACAACTAAAGAATCTAGTTGCAAACCTAAAGGTATTTTTTAGCTTTAAGCCACAAAAAACGTCCCCTGTCTATAGGTACGATCTCTGTTTTGTTTCATTTTCGGATCCCAGAAATATTTTGTAAAACTAAAGGAGAAACTGGATTTTAAAATCCGTTCCAGACCTGTATCTCGAGGTAATAGTTGACTCCAGGATTTTCTTATGACCCCAGCTAGCTGACACATATACTATGATAAGTTAAAACCATACAGCTTGCACCTTTAAAATGAGTTGAACCTAAGAAGTCACCTATGATGTGATCTTTTTATGGGATTCTTATTCTCTCACAGACATGCACTCACTATTTCATTGCTGGCATCTCTCATATGTGATATTGATCTATTATTACACATTGTACAGCTTTTAAGGAGCAAACCTAATGCCCAATCATCCACAGTTGTCAATCATTAATTGTTGTTTTATTGTTCTAAGTGACAGTTAAAATAGTTAAGTGTGTTTAATATTTGTTTGTAGTTCAATTGCAATTTTGGACTTAAAATTATGTTGTTCACATTCAATAACAAATTGCTGTTTGACATCATTCTGCACTCACCTGTCTCCGCACAACATGTTGCACTCTTAGATGAAGTTGTTGTCAATCGTCATAAAGAACTTTTCCGCAGCTTTCAATGTCTTTCCACCAAGCTAGTTTTTTTCATAGATTTATCTCTAAATATTGTTTGCGTTTCTCCACTTTTCTAAATGTTCTGACTTTAATGGAAGTTAAAGCTATAAAGCCCAGCACTCGATTTGCATCTTACCTTACGTAAGTCAGATTCTTTGAGCAGAATGGGCCTGGTGGACACAGAGAGTATGCAAGCATCTGAACTGGGTTCTCAGGGTTAGAGCTCCACCTGTCCAGACATACAACTTAACTAATTCATTGTGGAAAATTTGGACTATCTTTTGAGGTGGTGAGGTTAAATGGTTCCAAAGTTCATTTTAATTAAAGGATGACTTTGGGCACAAAATTATTGTTGTCATCTTCGAGAACATTTCAAAACACAGCTATCGCATCCCGGTTGTCTTTCTGTACCACTTTGAATTTTTGAGAAATTATCCTGTTAGCATCTGAAGTTCTTCGAGTCTAACATGCAGGTCATAAGGTTAGGTCAGGTCCTCATATGTGGAAAACATATAAGGATTACTGGCTCAAATCATATGCCTGCATTTTATCACAAAGTTGTTTAAACTATAACTTTATACCATTTTGTTTCAGTGTCAAACATTATTATAAATACATCATTATATTTAATATTTTTTCTACTGGAAAAACAATGTAAATTTAGTAACCACAGTTGTTTGTGTTAACTCTGAGTTCCTGAGTTGGAAGCTATTAAAGGAGAGGAAAAATCGACCACCTGATGATGTAACAAACCTTTGATAAACAAAATCTTAAGCTAAGAATTTCCTGGAAGTACAATATAGACAGAGAAATTTAACATATGTCCAAATTTGCCAGTTAATTTATATAAATTTAGGTTGTAGCCTCATAGGGTCATTATTGTGACTATTAATAAGAGCCATTATTTTAGTCATTAATTATAGGCAATTATGCAGCAATTTAAGCGTCATTAAAGAAGGTCCCTTAAAGGTCGTCATGACTATTTGAAGACGCCAGCATATTGCAAGAATAATATGTTTAAAATTATTTTCAGATTTTCAGATAAAATAGGAGATAATTCTTCAAAACATTCTTTTAAGTCAAACCTTTGCTACATATGGGAGACATCGATGTCTCCAGGAGACCGGTCTTGATTACCGCAGGCTTCTTGTCGATATATTAACATCAAAGCCATAGAACACTTGAATGTTGCAAGTTGAATATTTCTGATCAATTTGGACCAAATTGACAGTTTAGAGGATGTGAGTTAATAAGCTATTCAAGTGTTACCTTTTTGGATGGGTCTCTTCATGATCAAGTATAATTGCCATCTGCCAGGCAGCGTCTAGTTGGCAATTGCTGTTAAAAAGCGTGATGCGATCTTTGAAGGAAATTTGATTTTCAAATTTAATTCTTTACTACATTCTATCATTAATTTATTTCAGTATATTAAACCTATCGTTTAATCGCCATAAATCAAGTTTATGTATTTAATTGCATTTTTGTAATGTATAGATCTAAAAAGGGCTCCTAGTTTAACAATCATTTACTAAATTGTTTTTATTATAAATTAGAAGCAATAGGAGTTTAGTTTTAATAGACTTGGATCTATAAATGTGTCCACCATGTGTGTCCTGACTGTAACTTTAAGATTAATTTTGAATCACAGGGAAGCAATAATCAAAAACACTGAATCCCCCAAAATCACATATGTTGATGTCAAAATTGCAAGCAAAACAGTCTGCCTGTTTGTTTAATTCTCACAACTTGCAAATAACTGTTTTACCTCTCTCTAAATGTGTCTGTGACCTTTGACATATTTGCAGTCCGATGATTTTGTTCAACTCTGAAAAGTTTGACAACTATGCAACTCAGTTGTATCGAATTTGAGGAAAAATCAATATAATTTAGAATATTTCGGACAGAAGAAGGCAGAAACATTGGCAGCTTCTGCTTTAATAATGGGATAACAGCAAATGTATGTGACCAACAAGTACGAAAGAAAAATTGTCAGTTAGACTTTCCATCTTTAAAAGGACTAATTTATTTTCCGTGGCTATATTTTTTCCACGGTCTTGCTTGGAAATATTTGATCATGGTATATTGAACCTTATATAAACACATAAGTTTTCTTTTTCATTCTTCACAGCAAAAATTTTGTTTTTGTCAACAGTCCACACGATCAAGGATAAACAGGCTAATAGTTTAAAGTAAATGACGTTTCATGGCAATTCAGTTAATAAAATCTTCTTAGATTTGATTTTTTTTTTTTTTTAATTCTTTACCACTAGTTTTTGAATGATGGTACAAATTAAATTAGGGCTGTTCCTCCTCCCCCCATGAGGATTTTAAGTCTGTCACGACTTTGCAATGTTGATTTGAAGCAGAAAATCAATACAAGTACTTATTTTCACTGTGTTTGCGTGAGAGATCTAAAAATTTTGTGCGGCATGATTTTTGAAAACATAAGCCAAAATATGAAGCGTCTTCCTCCAACCGTTAACAGGAAACTATGTTAGGATTTATTAGAGGGGGTAATTTATACTGTAATTATGTCTATGTAGCGTATACAGTAGTGGCCATTGTAGGGTACGTTTTTAAAATTGTGTGGTTGCCGATCGAGCAAGTGGCATGATCCGTTCCAATATTTTATACAGAGGTGTACAGAATGTGGGAATTTGGTGAAACCAATATTATTATCGCAGTCTGTTAATAACACGTGAAAACTTAATTGGAAGCTGCAAGCTGGTATTCCAAAGTAGTTTTTGAAGAATTTAGCTTTATGATTTGAAGGTACATGTGGTGTTAAAAGGGTGAATAATTTTTTATGTTAAATGAGAGCAAAGCAAACTAAAAATACAAAATTGGAAAACTACGATTAAATTTACTTAAAATTTTTATTAGGGGCAGTCAGCAGGTGCCAAGAAAATATCTACAGTGTAAAAGAGAGATGTTAAAATCAATCTTCTGAAGTTATGTAATGAGTTGAGTATTCATGAGGTCTAAATACATGACATAAGTATTTATATAGTGCCATGCATTTGTCATTTGTAATCACCATATTTTAATTTTTTTTTTATTCTTTTCATATATATAATGAGATACAAAGCCGAATTGATATGATTACAAAATATTAGCACCATTTTTGCACCAAAGTGTCCTTAATTTGACAAAAACAGGCCACTACGCCAGGACCATGCAAGTGCACACAATATAATATAGGTATCACACCGCATAGCACATCCTGCATACTGGAGGCTGTATAAGGTTATCATACAAATGTTCACACAATTGATCAACTTTAAACACTAGAAACTGCACATTTGTATAAAGTCAAAAACACAAAGGTTTTAAATGCTCAGCCACCTAATGTACACCACCAAGTACTAGGCATAGATAGTACTATGTACATTGCAGCTAACAAGACCATTCATTTATTTGTTTTGTTTTATCAATTGTAGAGTACAAAGAGTAAGTATGGAAATTAAAAAATTCTATGTAAAAGTGAAAAGCAAGTTTTAATCTAAAAACCATCGAGGGCTGTAGCAAGTAGAATACAAGTAGAATGGAAAACACCAATGCTAATTTAGCTTACATGTTAGAAGAGGTTCTTTGAATTTTGTAATATTTTAAACAAAATTTAAAATGTCGAGGATGATAGCAATTAATGCAAATTGTTGGACCACCGTTACAGTCATATTTTTGTATAATCTACTATATACTTGTTTGATTGATTTATTGTTTAGTAGATAAGCCTTAATTAGATTATCTTGTGAACAAAAAGTTCAGAATCTGCATTAATCATGAACCACTAAATAATTGTAAGTTAATGTTAATTTGTTAATATTAGTTCTCAGAAAGCTGTATTTGAATATTGATAAATTAGAAATATCTTAATTTTGAGTAATTAAGTTTATCATGTGAAATTATCAGACACTGGTAACCAAACTCGAAAGAAACATGCTTTTAAGTAATTGATAAACTTTCTTAATTTCTCACATTTTGGTGATTTCCACACATATCATGCATGCGCTCTGTACGACCCTAAACTGTTGACTAACTCGTGCGTGTGAAACTAGTCCTGAAGTTTACTGATAATCTGTAGTAAATCGATACTAGGAATACAAGCAGTAGAAATGGTGTGTTTCTGGGGGGAAAAAATTCTTCTTATTGTATCAAAATTTTATATTAAATCCAATCCAATCCAATCCAAATTCAATATATTACTCATTTATTACATCACATAACATATAGGAAGAAAAACATGCGTGTATGCAAAATATGTGAGGTTTGTTATATGAAGTAGGTAGTGTGATGAATGGTATGTCTGAGAACTCTGACAGATAACTGGCTAGGTTACGAATAACTTAGGAATAAGTTAGGAATAAACTAAGTCTAACGTATGGTTGTGGCAAAATGAATTTCTACAATTAGAGTGCCGAGATATATTCATATATATATCTAATATATATATGATATATATAATTCATAACATGGGTTGATTATTGCTTGATAACATTCATCATGTATGAACAACATTGTAACGCTACGAATACATGAAGCCAAACCATGGAACATCTGAGAGCTATGTACAAAAATGTGACAAATTGGAACGGAATGAAACATAGGAATTATAATACTTAATTCTCAAGTTAGTGACAAAGACAATCGAAGG
>JAAAKB020000021.1:1364849-1377741 GCA_010014835.2 Apostichopus leukothele | reverse complement strand
TACACTCTTAAAAATATTGGGCAAAATGTTACCCAACTTTTACCCAACGTTGGGTCCGTATACCACCACACCAACATCTGGGCAAAGTGTGCCCATTGTTTGAGCAAAAGTATTCACCCATTTCTTGGGCATAAATTTGCCCTTTTCTGGGTACTTTATTTTGACCCCTTGTTGGGCATTATGTTTTATACAGTTGTTGGTTAAACTTGTTTACTCAACTAAGGGATAATCGCTACCCAAACGTTGGTGTGGTGGTATATGAGCCCAACATTGGGTAAATGTTGGGTATCCTGGACTCATTTAAACAAATGAAAACAAAAAGAAAATGTCTTTATTTTTAATCAGCTTTTTATTAACTCATACTTTTAATTACATAGTAAGCTTGACAGGATTTATTTAAAATCATAAGTGTTTGTTTTGAAATGAAACTTTAAACAACATCACAAGAGTTAGTAAGCAAATGATGACCCATCATTTCACAAATAAGCCATCAGTATAATTTGAGCAACTCCTCACAAAATAAAAAATGGAAGAAAATCATTAGTCACAATATCTGAGAGCATAAAATATCCTTGATATTCTTATCCAAACAGGTATGATTAGACCTCACACTATCAACACAACTACAAAAGATGTCAACAATCTTAAGGCATATAAAAAGTTCACTCTTGGCCAGGGACATCCACTTTCAATTCACTTTAAAACACTACTCCCCTTTTAAAGTAAAGAAGCTATAAATGAATGAACGGTAGCAAATGGTATGGTTAGAATTTCTTTAGGATACCAAAACCATACACACTCACTTTGAATAAACTCTGATGCACCCTTACATTTAAGTTGGTATTTGATATCCAATACATAACAAGACTTAAATGTTGTTTGGTTTCTACCCATCCTAGCAGAGTATGAAAACAATGAACTGTGAAAGGTCATTGTGTAAACTTTAACCACAATATTCTGCCAAACTGCATGGTTACAACCCAAAATTAAAAAAAAATGGGACTAACAACAAAACAACTTATGGTACATGTACGTTTGAACAATGCATAACCTTTTAAAAACATGACAAGAAAAACTAAAGGCATATAAAAGCACTCTCCATTCAGTTCCCTTTAGGACACTACTTTAAAAAGAATATTCCAAACCCAAATTTATTCGTGATAACGAGGAACGAGAAACTTACTCTAAGCATTCTGGTAAAACTTTCATTCAATTCCTGTGTTCAATTTGCAAGATATTAAAAGCTGAAGTTGTCACATTTTCTTCCAAAAGTGAACTTGAAGAAAGCATGCAAGTGTGATGTAATGGCTCCACATTTGATGTCTTTTGTTTTGTTTTTCTTTAAAATCTGCTTCCACTTTTATACTACAAGAGTTTGATGCATTGATACTATTGTAAGAGGTACTGGATACAAAATTTATATTTCCATACTAGAATACATATTTAGCGAATAAATTAAAATGGTACAACGTAGGTCGAGGACGATCTTATTTTCAAGAGGGAAGATATGTAAGAGGTACTGGATACAAAACCAATACGTGCAATGTAAATAACCTAATTTATGAATATGCAGTAACATGGCTTACTTTGTATTATTCAGTTTGTTGATTATCTAGTTACGTAATGAGCGTATTGTAAGCTTCTACACAGTTTGCCTTCTTGAGTTCTAATTGAACGGGAATAGATTTCACTTCGTTACGACTACTTGTGTTGTTCGTTTCTTCTTTCTATGTTCGTCTCGTTTACCATGTAGCTTGCGTATAATCTGTATTACGTTTATACTTTTGTATCCAGTACCTCTTACACTATGAATATATCCTTGGCATTTGAACTTGGTAAACTTAACAAACCCTTTGGCAAACTAGCAGCCCTAATCAATCCAAGGTCAAGATAGATTTCAAAATATTGTTAAAGATTGCTTATCTAAGTTCCTCTTTAACATTTCAAAAATAAATTTGGGTGTGGACTATTCTTTTAAGCGAAAAAGTACAATCAAAGAAACATAAATATACGGTTACACTGATCCCATCACTTTGCCGCCACAAAAGCTCTGAAGGAACTGAGACCACTGCCTCTTTTGTCACAAAGTCCATACACCTCACTTTCAATAAACTCCCATGCACCCTTACATTTGAGTTGATATTCGATATCCAATACATAATGAGACTTAAAACATAAGTCAACAGCTGCGGTAAGTGAGCTCTGGGGGATGGCCTTCCGTTCAATTATAACAAATGCTTGCGTTGGCTTATACCGCTCTAAGCCGAGTGCAAGAACAAAAGGTTGCGGACGGTGTTCATTTGAAATAGTTTGGCAATACATTGCCAAACTGGTAACCACCTGCAATTTAAAGAAAGGGGAAAATTGTTTCATTTTTCAAAACCAGCATTAAAGAGGATGGTATAAAGAATGAGGAGAAAGCTATGACAATCCTTTAAGAAGTGGGACTGAATGTGGAAAAGAGTTACAGTAATAGTTTTTCAATTATCAATTAAAATAGAAATAATAGTCTTCCTAATTTGTCAAGAAAACCTTACAAAAATGCTTTACAGCAAGGTAAGGTGGTACATCATTGGTGAACAGTATTAGGTCATACATTCAAAAGTATATATAATGTCATGAATGTTCTTAAATTAATTTAATAATAACCAAGGGCGTCGATTTTGCTTTTTGAGGTGGGGGGACACTTCCTAACTCGGCAGATGTGAAGAGGGGTCTAAGGGGAGGGTGTGTCCCCCTCCTCTAATAAACGAGAGCTTACACCCAAAATGGTGCCATATTAGTGTCCTCCCACTCAAAAAACTAAGGGGGACGTGTCCCGTCTCCCCAAGTCCACGCCCACCATAATAATTTCACACTGCAAGCTTACCAAACTGGGAAATTTCAATATTCTATCCATTATATATATGACTTCATGTGGGCTACTTTAATTGTTCTACCCTGAGCCACACATTGTTTGATGGTTTTGTGTGCTTCTGCAAAATATATTTTACATTTTCTCAATTATCTGCATGTAACCATGAAGAAAAGCTTCATGACCTTCTGTAAAAACAATCAAGACTTATGCTTATCTATAGAACAGTGACTGGTACAATACACTTCACACAAGACTTGTGCACTGCTAGATTAAATACTATTCCACTTTGCCACAAATACGTAAACATCATTATAACTCACAGGTTGGAAATCAATGAAGGCATTCACCGAATCAAGCAGTGTACATTTGTCTTTCTTTCCACTTCGGAAACGGAACAGCACTGGCAAGAGGTAAAAGGCAATGTTCTTTTTCTCAGCTGAAAGAAAAGCAAAGAATAATATCAAGATTTAAATTCAATAACATTAACAAGTTTTTGAATCAAGACAAGCCTTAAAAACTTTGCCACTGATTTTTTTCTATGTTGAAGTCCTGATCTGTTAAATAAAACCTAAGAATATAATATCATCATTCCATATACCCCACTAATGAAACTCTTGACCTAATCCCATAACATTGTACTGTATATTATTTTATGACATTTTCAGGTGATGACAGTTCTTCACGAGTCATGAAAACAATATTTAAAAGCAATTTGTTATCTTTTGGTTACAGACAGGCTTTGCAAACAACAATACAAAATAGCAAAGCACTTGAAAGCAGTATTAAGTACTGTCAGTACTTATGCTATTATGCCTTGCTGGATTATTTCCTTAAATTATCTGCAGAAAAAGAATAATTTATACCAGCAGAAAGTTTCTGAGGTATTCCAGGCAGAACTTTTTCCCAACCACATTTCATCTTATCAGCAAAGAGAATAACATCTTCTGCCAGTTCATCCCATTTCTCCAGCATCTTTGGGGCAGCTTGTGGCATCAGTACTTGAAAATCCTGGTCAATCTGAAAGAAGCCGAATCCAACCAAAATGGTGCCATGGGGGTTATATAAATTCTCCCTAAAGGGATATTACAGTGGCATATTACAGGAAAGACAAAAGTATTCCACACTGCTAGGTGAAAACACCAATCTCAATATCTTGATTCTAACTCTAGATACGGATGTTTAAATAATATATATGCCAGATAAAGCTTGTGCTTCTTCAGGATATGGTTCACAGTAGGGGGTCTGTGATGTGGTCATATGGCAAATGTCTTTCAAAAACTTTACTTCCCTTTTATAATCTTGTGTCCCTGAAATATAATAGTATTGTCAATGTACTCAGAATTCATAGCTTCATCAAAATGCAATTCATTTAAGAATATCATTTTCTTTTGCGGATAAATGAACCTTATATTATAAACAAAAACAAAGATATTTTCAAATCATTTGTCTTGATGACATCACTCACTCTGCTATTGCCAGATGCATTCATAAATTCACAAAATTTAACAAAATAACTTCTTTGCAAATAAGCATGCCATCAGGATGCAGTTTTCATCTACAAGTGCAGAAAATTTACAGTATTTTTATGAAGCAGTAAACTTTGACCAGCGGAATATCCAAAGGAATAAACTGTTGGCCTGAAGAGCCAGTGTAATGTATTGACTTAAAAGTATGACACAAATCTTAAGGCAGATAACTTCAAAGATTGTGTTTGGTCATAAATAAATAACACACAAAAGACTACGAAAATATTGTCAAACAGTTACCATTCCTGGGTCTAGCAGTCTTGGGTATTCATCCAAAATGGATTTTATGTTGGACTTCTTGTCTCCTTTAATAAAGTCTGCACGTACATGAACCGTGTCCTTCATGTAACTTTTCACTGTTTCCTCTGGAGAGATGTTTTCTTTTAACCAGTTCACCTTTTCTGTCAAGCTTTCAGACTGCCAATTGCATCAATTTCTAATAAAACAGACATAAAGAACCTAAGAATCAGAATATTTCTTGAGTAATTAAACAAGAAAAATTTACCCTCTACAATATACACCTACTCCCATGTGAATGTGGAGCCCTAACACTTCAACTTGAGTAAACTTAAGACGGGGAAGGAGTTCCTTCCATGAATTTGAAGCTTATACAAAGTTTGAGCACCAACTGATGGTAGATGTTGCTCAAAGCATATAAATTAGTACCATATTTGATACCCCGACTTTGAGCTTTGAATTCCAATCATTTAATTCCTATGAAGCCTTAGTTATACCTTTCTAGGCTGTGCAATGACCAAAAGGAGGGGTTTAATTTTAATTTCATGAAGGCATACCTGGCTCGATTTATCAATGAGTATTCAATTTGCTACACTAACTATGAATATAATTTCAAGTTGAAATATAATTGTCAATTAATTGTCCATAATAATTATCCTATGTTCAATGCACCTCATTTTTGCGAAATGACAAAGAACATGCACACATCATATGGAAACAAAAGCTACATTAGTTTAGTGTTCAGTGAATTGGTCCATTGCCTTGTGATATACTATCTTCGGGTACATAGTAGCAAAACCTATTATGCACTTGTCAATTGTACGACTCACCTCTACAACCCTAGACATGGTCAATCATTGTACAACCTTTGTGAGTCATGAAAATGCCTAAATTGACACACCCTTCAGTCACTATATTGACTGACATTTCATGTAAAATGACACACCCATCAGTAACAATATTGTTACACAATTTTGTGTTTAAGTTATTGGCCATCTCCAGTAAAGTGACCAACCCTTGAGTCACTCCTGTGACTTACAATCTAGTTACAGTGATGCACATGCGAGTCACTTTTTTAGTGTCAATGACCCACATTTGAGTGACCATGCCAGGGGTAGTAAGGGTGAGTCATACAATTGAATGAGTCTTTCAGTATTGAAAAAAAAGAACCATTCTGAGCCTTCTGTCACATATTCTTTAATACATAAGTTAGGTGTTACTTTCCTTGCCCAATCTTATATGTTTTTATTGTAAGGAAGCATACCTTTCTGTTCCTTCGAGCTCTCATCTCTTTGTACTTGTTGTGGTGGTGTTGATGACTTATCGTTATCATTGCTCTTGCTTTTCTTCCTCACATAGCGAAGGTGATCCTCCAACCATCCACAGGCAGGCCTTTTATGTGCTCCTTTTCAGTAAAAAGCTTCCTAGAGTGAGGAAAACACAGAAATATACGTACTACCTTTTCTATTGTAGTAAAAAACAAACAAATGCACCACATTCTTTGGGTTTGCTGTATTACATAATCACGCTTGCATTGATTATACCACACACTGACCATCTTGAATGATGCCATATGTTGTAACCTTGATAGAAGCTAACATCCTTACTATAGTGAGTGAATGGATGAACAAGCTGCATACTCGACATACCAAAAGGTTTATAGCTTCCTAGCTACCATGTATTTCCTTATCGCATATATGGGTAAAACTGTAACTACAATTATGACAAGTTTAATAACCATTAAATTGCACATGCATTTTGTGAGATATACAGCATGGATTGGGCTTGCAGGGCTTTTACTTACATATCCATTTCCTCTGGGATCTTTCAAGCAAGGAAATGCAGTGATGACTGACTGCGCAAGTGCTTCCTTGAGTACAGCATTAGGTCTGCGACAAAATCAAACAAAATTTCTTGATTGTCAGTCACACTATAATAACATCCGGCCTGTTTAGAATATGATTACTTAAAACATGGTTCACCATGAGCCTTTGTTCATAGCTTGTTGATTGTAAATGCTATACAATTTTTCTGGGATGAGTAATCAATATAAAGACATTTGGCCAAGCATTGGGTAACATGTATTGCTAATATTCCAGCCTGCTTCTGTTCCAATGGACAGTAGATTCTTGTCGTGCAAGTTTGCTCGGTCAACTAGTCATAATTCTTATTAAGAATTGATATCAGTTTGGTATTGTTTAGTTACAGTAAGGATATAGTGCATCGGTTGTGTTGTTCTCATATCAGATAAATGGGACTTGCTTACTTCGGTCCATGCACTTCAATCAGGTGGGCTACACATGCATTAACCAGAATCCTTCGATTGGCTGGTGTACAAATTTTGTTTGTATCAATGTCCTTTGTAACTTTGCCACCCAATGGGTGTTTTCTGAGAATGGTACGGACATCCTGCAATCAATCAACAGAAGAAAAAGGTTGAGCTATAAATAAAGCAGCAATAGGAATTACCAACATTTTGTCCTTGTGGTACAGTAATGTGCTACTAATTCACTGAAAATGAAATAATCACTCCCTTTAATGCATGTTTCAGATAGTCAACATTTCCATTTGCATTGTGTGCTGTCATGTTTGAGACAAAATACCAGATTTATCTCCTTTTCATTTCAGTTTAACTGCTCAGATGATACTTTGACTATGTCTAGTTCATTACAATATGATTTACCTGAAAAAATTTCTGCAAGACTTGTAAAGGTAACTGATCCAAATTCAATCTTCTGTATATATCTGATACTCTCATGTCTGTAAACCAGGGATGTTTTATACCAGCAGTTTGGAAGTACAAACCTGTTTGCACCGCTTATGACTGGCCAAAATAAAGCTAGTTATGTAATTAAAATGCTTTTGAACATTAGCGTTTGAGCATGCACAAGTGCTCCCTTTCTCGTATTTCACTTGTTGAACCGTTTGCAAGACCTACCTCTTGAGGTAAATAAACATAAATTGTAGCAATGAAAAGTAAATGTTGACCTTGGTAAAAGTACATGTGTTTTAATTAAAGGCAAGACATTGTAATTGAAATTTAATTACAGTGTACTTACAAATGAGAAACAATTCTCTCGCTTCAGCATAGGGATACTAGGACTCGCCTTAGTAGCAACAGGTGATCAGATGATAAAATAATATCTGTACTAGTACTGTCCTCAGAGTCAGATGCTGGACAATATACAGGTCCAGGTGGAAATCTACATGTAGATCTTGATGATTCTCCTCCAAACTGTAAAAAAGCACAACAACAGAAAAACATTTATTGCAACCTGCAAACAATCCATTGTTTCTCAATATTATCTTTATAGCATAACAATCTCAGGCTGACCAATGTTCAAATTCTATTTTGTAGTATTCACTCCAAATAACAACAGAGTCCTTGTGGAGATACCGTAGCTCACTGTAAAAGAAGATGGCTCAAGTTCTCGCCAAATTGAAATTACTCATGTATGACTAAAATGAAAATCCTGGAATAACCATACTGAAGTATACTAAGAAAGATGGGATGACTGTACCTTCTGTAACTTAAAGGAGATGATTTCTTGTAGATATGTAAAATACACCTTCTTCAGCAGAGTGGGACTGTGCAACATTCAGTGGCCGGAAATCCAGCAAGTTATGTGGCTCCACAACAACCCTTAATGTTGCAGATGGTCTAACAGCAAAGGCATGGTAGTGTCTTTCAAACACAATAGTCTCCCATGGTTGAACAACAAAAAACAGATGTCCATTTGCCACGATCACAACTTCAATTTGAGCAAATTTAGGGTAATCGTCCTCAGTGTCTGGCAAAACTACCATAGAACCTGGTCGGAACTGGTAACCATATACTATAACATGGCTGCTGACTGCAACTTTATCTGCACCCTCTAAGTCCAGATGCTGAATTTCCCCTTCACTCAAGTGAAGACTTGTAATCGGCTCAATTGACTGACCATAGACTTCAAAATCTTTCTCCTCCAGATGACTTCTCACCATCAATTTGTAACTTTGACACATCTGATGCTTTCTTGCCAAGGTGTGAGCTATGTTCTGAAAATTGTTACATACTCTTGCATAATTTTTCAGCGGTTTATGCTTCCCTTCAAAACGCATTGAAGAATACTTAGACAATGAACCAAGTGATCTGATAATCCTAGGGTTCTGTACCATAAAATGCTGTTTTGAGGTAAGATGCTGTTGTGGGTATTCAGAGAGAAAAAGCCTGTGGTGGTTTTTTATTACACTTTGTAGGAAATAAGTTCCACATTCAGTCACAGATGGAGAACAAATAATCTTTACTGCATCTAGTAGCAATAGCAAAACTTCCCAAACATTACTTTCCTTTGGCACTTTATCTCCTAAAATTAGCGTTATGTTGTAAAACAGTGTCATCATTTGCGCTGCCTTTTGTCCACTTGCTCCACTTGGATTTTTAATGGCAGACGATAAGATAGGACCTGGTCGATTCTTTTGATCTACAAACCCATAGTCAAATGAAGCTATTCTACTGTTGATGTCATCCAATGTGAAGCAGCCTTGTGTTATCAATGATCCAAGGACAAGTTTTAGCTCCTTAGGAATGACACCTTCAAACAAATCATGCATGATATCCGCGGTCATATTGTCTATGATGTGATAGTAACTCAGATTATTAAGAAAACTACAATGCCACACCCCTGTTTCTGATGGATTTGCTATTTGCAAATCTTCCTAAAAAATTTTTTTAGTCCTTAGCAGAGAAATATCTTCATCAATTGTATTTTGTGAGACAGTCTTATGAGACTTACAAAACCTGCAATAATAGTTTGCTGAGAAGCTACCTGAAAAGCCAAGCAGTGGATTTAGAGCTAGGTTATCTCCAACAAACTGAAATAATCGTGGATATACCTTTCCTTGAAAGTCTGGGCAATCAAGCACTAATCCTTCCAGAGACAATGCATTCAAATCTTTAACAATATTCCTAAAAATACTTTCAATACCATATTTTTTCATTATTTTAGACTTTGCAATAGCCACCACATGAATATTTTCCAGATGAACTTGGTATTTCATGGGAAGGCTCAAAATAGTCATGTAGATCCCTGTCACTTTATGAACACCTTTCTGTGAACCTAAAGGATTTGCAGTTTCAAATTCATCTGAATAAAGGAGCAGGGGGATAGATAGTTCCTTTTCATTCCTCCAACTAGTTTTGTAAAATGATCCATCTCTGTAAGTAGAAAGGACATTTGCATCTGCCTCCTTCTCTTTTAAAATGGTAGGTATTACCCCAGGAAGTTCCAAGTGTAACTTCAAGGTATGTTTTAAAGGTACATATTGGAATGTTTCCTTACTCTGTAACTGGAGGGCTAGACCAGTTTCTTTATCAACAGATGGCACCATGGCATAACCCAAAAATTTTTCTTCCGGTGTGACAAATGCTCCATGCTTGGTGAAGTAATCTTTCCTCTGGTGCTCAGTCATTAGACCATCAAATGGTATCAATACTGTTTGCAGGTCTTGTAGCATTTGCTGAAGAATATCTTGTCCTTTGTTGCCAATATCTGTTGCTTCTTCTTTGAAATTTAGGATTTTATTGCTAAAGATATTTATTAGAGAATTTGTTATCACTGCAACATCTTTGATAACATTATCAATAAATGAATCAGGAATGGATGCATTCAGCTTGAGCTTTGCTACAAACATCACAATAGACTCTCTAATGTCTGCAAATGATAAGGATGTTGCTGCTTCATCTGCCCCCTCTATTTCCATCGCATCATCCTCTTCGTCACCAGCAGGATGCACCTGTTGCACGTCATTATTTCCCTCAACCTGTTCATGTTCACGATTGCGCACTAAGCCTATATTTGCATGTTTTCTTGTGAGATGTCTTTTGAAACTGGACAATCTCAAGAAGATACTTTGACATCCATCCTGGCTACAAATAATTCTTGTGTGAGTTCCTTCATGAATGCAGTGTCTATACTTCAGATGAAGGCAAAACTGTTTTACAGAACCATCTATTTCATGGAGGCATTTGAAACATTTAAACATATTGACTGTGTGGCTAAAACACTTACTTCAGATTTCCATTGCTGCATGAATCGGAGCCGAAGGCCTATTTGAGGGATAAGCTCTTTTATTGATTCCTTGTCTAGTAACTTGAGGGCTCTATCATCAATGTTGTTTTCTGTAAAAATGAAAAAGGTAATGAAGATATATTTCAGCACTGACAAAGAAACCTAAATCTGTTAAATGTAGTATACATGATCTTTGCACATGTGGGTGTGGGGGTTGGTTAGCCAACAACTGACAAGGTATGTAGAACTATTGGTCCTTGAAAACAATGGTGTATTACTGTCACATAGGCCTACTGTACAACAAACGAATGTTCCCCTACCGTTAATAGTGTATGTCATGCGGAAGCCTAACCACCTTAGTTAAAGCTTCATGATTGATTCTGTTTTACCGAAATGACAAATAAACATAAAATGCAGACCTTCATTTCTGTAAATGTGAGGAGCTCTATTAACTGCTCTTCTAGATTAAACTTGACAAGGAGCTCAAATTGAGCTCCTAAAATTCCTCCTCTGGAATTCTGAGGAGCGTGCAGTTTTTTCTTTTGCGTATAACTGTACTAAAAGTAATAGTATTCTAATTGTAGTATACTTCATTGAAACGTAAATACTTCATTAAAATACTATACCTAAGTACACTAAGCAGGGGTCTGAATAATACTTGGTAATCCAGTAGCCAACTGGGCCCCTGGCCCTCAAAATCTAGGGCCAAACTTTTGAGGAATGGGTACACATATTGTACATTTAGGACAACACATGTTGCGCACCAAATTTTATCAGATGAAACTAGGTCAATCTAGGTAAAATGACTCATATAAGTTAACTGCATGAACAATAAAAAAGTTTGTACAAATGTTAAAAAAAGAATGAATGCATCCACGTTTGTTTCGTTTCATTATTTAAAAACCCTCTTCACTTCCACTAGCTCTTTTTTTCTCTTACTATCTACTCTCTTTTTGTCCACTCTCCTTCCCACATCCCCCTTCCCCACATCACCCTTCATTCATATTTCCCTGCATCTATGATTCCTATTTCCCTAATATTTTTCCCTTTTTTTATCCCGTGTCATTTCACGGTAATTCCAAAAGCAATAACCGGTCCTTACATGCACCATATAGCAACCACCCTTCAACCCTCGAGAGGCAAGATTGATCGTCCAAAGCTTGAAAAATATATCAGTTGGCTTAAAATGCCATAGATATTTGTTTGACAACTGTAGAAAACCTTTTCAAAACAGGCCGCAATGCTTTTGAAAGCTTTACATTCAATATATTTTCATATGGAGCTTTCTCTTGGGAAGTAACTAGAATGTTCCTTTTATCCTAACATGTGTTATGTATGTACACTACAGCCTACACTGCACATGTGTTTCTATACTTTCTGCACATGAATGACAGTATTGACACACACAGTATATTGCACTAAAACTGAATGTTTACAGTTACAATACAAGTATAAAGGTTTAATGGCAAACAAATTGGTGGATTTTTTCTTTTTAATTCATGCCAATCTCAAACTTTCTCACTTTAGTGAAAGGGGGGATTTTTGTCAAGATTGGGTAATTTTTTGGCCCGCCGCTCTTTAGGATTCTTTGATTCTTCATTATATCAGTTCTAATGGGCCCTTGTGTCACTAATTCATGGATTTTAAGTAGCGAAAACTCTAGAATATGTAGGTCCCAAGTTGCTAAAATGTTTTTAAAGGCGTTATAGGTGCAGCAGGATTTCAGCATGTTTGTAGATTAACTTTTGCTTTCCATACTTAGGCCCTACTTGAAACACACTGGTACGGTATTCCTCTTACGACAAGTTATAACAAAACATATTGCAAATGACCCATGTTCATTGTTAGGCTAGCTACTGCTTTGTACAGATAGTTACAATCGTTCTTGATGCTGATTGAACAAGAAAAAAAGATGACTTTTTTTAGAACGCAAAGCCATCAGTGGCGCCCCAACTTGACCACCCTCCTCACCCAATGAAAATGCATATTTCGAAAGATTATATTACACATAAAATTGTAAACGATTGCTCCAATATTTGCATCTAAATCATTTTATATGTGTGAGGATGTAGTAGACAGAATAAACAACAGATTTTGTAATTCACCAATGGTCTGGTGGCACCATGTATTTAAACATGAAATTTAATATAATTGGTAAAATCAAGAATCAAGAGGGCAGTGGTTAAGAATTAAAAGAAACCCCCTGACACACTGCAAAGAGA
>JAAAKB020000021.1:1352909-1364749 GCA_010014835.2 Apostichopus leukothele | reverse complement strand
ATCAGAAAAATATCCCCTACCGCATGTACACTTCAAAAACCCAGAGTTTATTTCTCCTTTAAACCATCCAGATTAAATACGTAATGAGGCTTTAAGTAACAACAGACTTTTAGTTGTTGCACATCATAGAAAGTATACGTCTATAAAGTTGTACTTGGCACTCACTTCGGCCATCTGCTGTTTCCGCTGGGCCTTGGTGGTTTCTGTGTATGCGTTGTGGTCCGTCTCTATGACGACTACATTACTGGAGTCTGGCAGGACTGCAAACTTCCTTGGACTGTACTTTAAAGGTGTCGAGACCTGGTTGAATACTGCTCCTAACTTCTCCAGAGCCAAGATTCTATAAAGCAAATAGTAAGTCAACAAGTCAACAAGACATCCTTGTTCTGATTCTATTATGATATACAATACTGCTCCAAACTCAAATCTATTAACAATTCAGTTCATCAGCAAGAAAAGTCAAGTTCTACATTGTAAAATCGAGAACAGTAAAACAGTAAAAAAAAATAAAAAAATATTTGCATTTTGCATGGGATAAATACTTAATTTTGAATGAAAAAACCTACCCAAGATATTTTCATCACAACACTGAAAAACACATTAATTTTATGTGTGGAATGTTTAGTCAGCAGAGAAATGGAGGGGTCAAACTGGGTTGGTTTTGTGTGGTATTCATTCAGCACACAACAAAATGCACAGCCATAATAGCCATATCGAAAGTATTTATAACTTCTGCACAGTAGATCATACACACCATGAATCACTGACTATTTGCTGGGACAATCAACCAATCATGACCAAAGAAGTCTCTGTGTAGTGATGCCACTCACCTCAGTGTGTTGGTAGAGATGGCTACGATGCCCTCCGGACACTGCTCCGAGGCAAAGCCAGAGGCGTACTCCAACGTCTCATAAGAGAGTGGTGTCAGATGGAACCTGGACTGGTACCAGTAACTCAACCACGATCGACTGGACATGGCAAGCACCTGCAGGTAGGAAGGAAATCATAGCTACTTGATGACAAGTACCAGCAACAGGTACATCCACTTGAAATAGAGGGCAGCAAACATCAACAAGAAGACTGGACGAAACTGATGATGAAACTAAGGTTCCATGTTATGAGTGCAGTTCAGATTTGAGAAAGACACAGTACTTAAATCAGATTCGCTAAGATACATGTCTCCACCTACATGTCAGAGGATGGTGTTTTCACTTCAACAAAACAAGTGGAAAGCTGAAATTCCTTTGTGACCAAAGAAAGTGAATGAATCTGATCATCCCATTCCCTACCAGATCACCAACCCCTCCCCCCTTACATAAGTGATAATAAATAAGTAAATAGTTTTATCATTGAGTCAGAACAAAGCACATACAAAACAATCTCCTATCTAAGATGAGGAAACCATCACAGTCCATTCCTTCCCTCATCAACTGCCCTTCCATTTTCCAACTTCACATTCCTTATCTCCTTTCCACTTCAAAGTTTCTCTTCAAACCCCTTCTCTCCCCCCCCCCCCCCTCCCCTCTACATACTATAAAATTGAAATTCCAAATCTCTGTCAAGGATAACTTCACTAAATACTCACAGCCTCTGACCCTTGCATAAATATTCTAAAGAGCTTGACGGGTCTTGAGCCGAGGTATCTTGTTCTTGTATCGGATAAGTCTCCGGTCACTGAATCTAAGACCATCCTCAACAAGACACCATTCTGTAATAGGAAGATAAGAAATACTCAATACAGGTATCTCCTCAGAGGATAGTCAGTAAAGTCTCTCTAACAATGAAGCCAACAGTTGCTGAACCACACCATGTGACAATAACATGATTCTGCTAAACTTTACCAGAGTTTACCTTCATTGTCTTGAAAAACATTTTCTGATGGCCAGACAAAAATGTGAGTTTCTCTCCTTTTTCTCCTTTCATGTCTAACTATGCTTAAACACAAGCTTAATTAAAATACAGTTTCGCACAAAGTTAGATATCATTTCAGAGTTGAGCATATCTGCTCTAGAAGCACATGTAAACATGTTTTATTTTTTCATTGATGTTTTGTCTTGGGTTTCAATTCTCCTTTTTAAAATATTTTGGTTGTGTACTCTTCAAATTTAACCCATTTTTTTTATATTGACCAGGATCAGAAACATGTTTCCATTTGGACATCAGTTTTTCTCAGATGAAGCACGGATTGGAATGAGTCATCATATCCTGTAGTATGAACACGCCATCTTCAAATACCTCCATGACCTCCTCTTCTACAGTCAGGAATAGTGTAGAAATGGAGCTCTCCAGCATTTCTACAGAGGGTGCTCTCATACCGGTCGCAATGGAAGTGATTTTGACTGGATAATTCGAATATATGTTTCAAAAGATCTCTTTCCCACTATTTACAAACAACCACTGCTTGTCAAGTATTCTGGAACCACATAGGACCAATATGAAAGCACCTTCTGTTGATTTAGGGCATGGCTGGTGAGCCCCAATAGAAATTCTACTTTGCAAGGTTGTAAAATGACTCTGTGCAACATACTTGACTAATTTCAGGCACATTTGCCTATTTACCTGTAAACCAATGTTCAGGAACAGACCCCCTGATGTTCCCCTGTCCTCGCCTCTTTCCTCCCTAGTATCGGACCCAGATCCCATCTCAACGATGCAGAGACTCTCGGCTGGAGCTGGTAAGGCTTGCATACTGAGTGGTTGCAAACAATCCTAGAGGTAAAGGAAAGCAAATGATCAAGAGTTCCGTTTCCATTTTAACAGCCACCATAAATATTCATTTATTCATACCAATTGACAAGGTATCATCACCAAGACTGATTCTCTGTGAACTCATCTGTATATAGTGGAAACCTTTTGTCAGTTACACCAAAAGTCAAAATTAGATACACATCATCAGCAAACATTAGCACCCAATTTATTTTTATTATATTTTATAATATTATTATTATTATATATTTTTTTAATTAATTTTTTTATTATTAGTATTATTTTTTTTATTTCCATTATTAGATTAAACTTTCTTTTGAGCAATTACAAATCAAATCGATACTTACATTTTGGTCCAGGGATATGATTCTGACAGTGTTATCATCCAGACCAACTGCCAAGAAACGAGCCCTCTGTTCACCTGACGGTACGCTAGCCAGACTCATGCACTTTACATCTGTGGACATCTCCTTCCTCTCTGTATACTCATTCAGCTGGCCCGTCTGTGAATTTAATAAATCACCATGGAGACATATTGAGTCACAGGTTCCATACCCGTCCACCCTTGTCAAAGTAAAGGTTTGGATCTTATCATAAAGACTAATTGATTTGAAAAGTCGATTTGTTTTTATATCAGCAATCAAACAGAGAATATATGTTAATTGTTTATTGGAATAATGGATTGTTATAATAAAAGATGTTTAAATTTACTCACTGGATCCATCTCAAAGTACACAAGTTCTCCGCCAGTCAAAGCAATCACAACCTGTGATGACAAAAGTAAAAAGTGTTATACCACTACCACAGCTAACATTAATTACATCCCATTACTTAAATCAACTGTAAAATCAGCTCAGATCAGGAGATTCGTCATCAAGAGAATTTGCAGATAAAACCCGAAATATCTTCATCATTTCCAAGCCTCCTTTAACAAAATACAATCTGGATGGAGATCTACGAGGTCTCTTTTTGAAAACAAAATGAATATTCATGAATATTCATGGTTTCATTAACCAATAGGAATCCAGTGAAAGCTGACAGGTCAATACGTACGGTATTACATCTGCAGCTTCATAACACTATTAAACTGAACAGTTCGCTGGAAAACTCACCAACACCTACTAGACTGGTTCATTTCTCATAAAGAAACTTGTCGAAGGCATTGTTGAGTAAAAGCAATTGAAATGGTTTTTCTAAAGTGAAATTTTATACTGACTGACTGATTCATGAGTTTTAAGTACCCCGTAGGAATTCAGTAAAAGCTGACAGGTCATGGCTCTCATAGTATCATTACTATAATTGCAATACAACATTGCAGCAAGCAGTGCAAATTTGCTGCTTACAGCAATGGTCAAATCACAAACACCTGTTCTGCAAGCTTCACTAATATCTGTCTCTGGTTGATAGCGCATTACCACAATTGCGATAAAACATTATAGCAAGCAGCGCACGTTTTGCTCTGTTACAGCAATGGTCAACTCACAAACACCTGCTCTGCAGGCTGTACTCATACCTGTCTCTGGTTGACAGCACATTTGACAATGTTCTTCTTGCCGGGAGTCTTCCATTCGTTGACACGCTTATCAGCTCTAATGTGCCTAATACCATCTGGATAAATCTACAGGGAAGAAACCATTAGATAACAAATCAATCAATCAATCAATGCATCACATAACTATTAAATTCATTACTTCACACTTGGGCATAGTGAGACTCGCAGGGCACAGATGGACGAAGTGCAATCTTTTCTGCGGCCAGTGTCAAGGTTTGGAACAACCCTGTCAATGCCACCGACGAAACATTAAGTATTTAAAGTTCGGTGAGTTTTGAATAGAGGCCTAGGGCATTTTATTTGTGATACAGTATTTTAAGGTAATAGATGTACAATGCACCGATCCATATATTCTGATCTTTAAGTTCCCACATAATTTAATATTTCGTTTTTGGTCATGGGAGTAGGCATGTCTCTTGTGGTTGTTGTCTGATTAGGTACACAATGTCACAATGGCCTATAAGATAGATCAAAGTATGATCAATATTTAAATACTTTTCACTCATTAAACAACTTGTAATAACTTGTAGCCTTCTTAGACCAGCTGTGATAATTCACTGAATTTTGTGTGACTAACTCTCTTAAAGCCATTGACAGACAATTTGACAATGTGCATCAGAGTTATAGGTTGGATAAACAACACAAATCATGGTCAAATGAGCTCGGATCAGGAGAATCGTCATCACGATTTATGCAGATAAAACCCGAAATTCTTCATCATTTCCAAGCCATTAACCCAGCCGGTAACTTTCGATAAATCCACGATCTTATCCTTCCTTTGTACCAGACATGTCCGAGATAAAAATTATCACAAAAATAAACTTTCTTCCTCTCGTCACTGTTGCAACCCTTTTCTAGTTTTTTTAAGATCATCACCTGAAGTAGAGCATCATCTCCTATGAGAGAGGAAGAGAGTGTTGGCGTGGTTCCGAGAAACCCTGAATCTGTGACTTCTTCTACGGTTTCACCGATAGAAAGGACCAGAGTAGCGTTCACGAAGGACACAATGATGTAAGCATCGTACTCCTCTGTAAGAACAGAAAAGAAGAAATTGATTTCTCTTACACAAGAGGAAAGGAATTGTTGGTAACAACAATTCCAAATGAAACCTTTTTCCCAAAACCGTGCAGTAGAAAGCAACACAACCTCAAATGTTGGTCATTGCTAGAAGCAAGTTCCCACATTTTTGCTTTAAGCTTTTGTATTGATCTCTTAGGAGTATAATTCATCACCTTACTGAAAATGTTTTCCACTGATTTTTTCTTACTGTAAGAATTCTACTTACATGGCGTGAAGATTTGCCAACTTTAGGAGAAATTATATGAAACTAGCAATATTTAAACCTTAAGAACCAATTTGAACAGCAGTCTTTTCCGACAAACTGACAAATTTTTCTGAAACTAGTAGATATTTAGTTCAGACTATAAATTAGGTTATACATGCAAGGTTGTCCAAAACATACTCTTGGACTTGAAAAGGTGGGTGTACACCCTTAGGAGTGGTCCAATTCTTGCCAACTTAATGCAAACAATTTCCTGACGGAACCATGTTTGCCCCACTGAAAATGGGAGGGCCATGGTCCCCCTACTGTAATTGTGCAAATCTCTGACTTTGAAGGTTGTTGAACATCAAATACTTCAAACCAGTTTCCAAATTTTGATCCCGTTTTGCCCCTTTTTATTATTACTCTGTTCAAGTTTCTTACAGTTCCACACACAATTCTTTTCTTACCGATCAACACTATCAGAGTTAGTATTTCAAAGTGTTGTATCATCATCTACACAATCAATTCAAGCTTTTGGCCACATATTGCATGACATTACATTCCTAGCAATTTCATTACTTAGCTTTCCAAAGAAACCAAAATCAACAAATAATGATGGGCTTGGATCAGGAGATTCGTCATCAAGAGTATTGCAGATAAAACCCGAAATATCTTCATCATTTCCAAGACACTATTGTAATACTATCCCACCAAGCACAACCATTGTACTGACACTGCGTAGGGTTTACAACTGCATGCAGACTATACATGGTACTCAAATGCTTAGCACAGAGTTCAATACATATACTATTGCTGGAGCCAATGTTTGTGTGAATACCAATTGTTTCCCGGCAATATGCAGCACTCAAAGGTGTGACTTCAAGCCATAACAAACAGGTATCCCATCAAGTTAACTTTGTGAGCGACATTTACTGATATCATACCTTCTGCTTTACGCTTCACGGTCCAGACAGCGTTGGGGTTACCGGGCAACTCAGACACCGCCATTTCTGAAACCTGAAAACAAACGCATAGAATTGATAGATAATATTCACATCTTTATGGTTGAAACAAAATGGGGAATGGGTGAACTAAACTAAGACATGAATGCTCTAAGGTGAACAACAACAATTTTTTTTACAGTTTGCTGTATCACTTTACTGAAGACTTCCCCCATTGGAAGCAGATATTGTAAGCATTAATGTTTATCATCCATTCTGCAATTATTGAGCTGGGTTTGACAAGACCTAGAAGCACACAATGTCGTAAATCAGCAAAACAATAAAAAGTCTTCCTATGCGAATGTTGCAGACCAAAAAAAAAAATCCAAGATGAAAAACCAAAGAAATAGTGTTGTGAAATATTGTCAGTGAATTAAATTCAAATTCACCAATTACTGAGCCAGGTTTGATACAAATTGGAATTATACAATTGTCAACAGTGTTATCGTTAAGGGTTAGCTTGTCCTTTACGTTCTGTTACCACTGCATAAAACATCATTGACATTTCATGTAAGTAGAGAAGGTTGACAAAAACAATTACTGCTGAAGCATGAACAGTGATGAATCAACAGGGGAAAAAACTCCGTAAGTAGATTTTTGCAGACAGAAAGTCAAGATAGCAGCCAAGAAATTAATGTTAAGATATATTGACAATGGAATAAATAAATATCCACAAAAATCCACAAAATATCGGCCAGACTTGTACTTGACAGCAAAATCATGAGGGTAAAACTTTATTCTTAAACCTTTGCACCTATTTCAGTAAAGAAGGTAAGTAAGGGTTGAGGATATTTACCTCCAAACCGTGCCTAAGCACCCTCATTGAGGACTTTGGTCCTCGTCCGCACGCTACATACAGCTGTGGAGTGTCCTCATTGGCCAAATCAGCAATCTGTGAAGTGAAAATCAAACCACATTCCTATAGTATTATTCATAATAATCATTTGATTACTCATGGAAGCACTACTAATGAATACTCAACGTTTTAACGTATATCTATTTATTATTTCACACAATAAACTTAAATCTTGGACAGAAAACACCCTCAAATTAATATATATTTAAGGAGGTTCCTTCAAATAATGTTTATTCATGAAAATCTTGTCATGTGAAACTTGCAACTCTCCAATGACTGTTTGAAATCGAACAAGGTTCTGTGACATCTTGGACCACATGAGCCCTGTGTTAACTTGAAGAGTAATCATTCTCTAGCTTAATATCATAAATTGTTACCTGACAGATGTAAGAACATAGTGTCTTTAAGACTCTGGTAGTCATTAGTTTGATATCTCTGTCTTTTATTTGCTATCATAGACACATTTACGATGTGACCACCACCACACTTTCATGCCACATAGACACCACTTTGTTCATTCACAGCAGTCAAACTCCATCGATGGAAAGCCAAGGATTAGCAATTTTATCATCAAAAGTTTTGCAGGGAATGTCCACAATATTTCATCATTTCCTTTGTGCCAGCCATCGATGGTCTTGAGTCATTCCTTATTTCCAGCCAACCAAAAAAATTAAACTTACGGTACAGTTGAGGATGGGTGACAAACTTTCCAGCTGATCAACTTCCACCAAATTTCTGAGAGGCCTGGGAGCAAAGAAGAAGGTTTCTCCTTCCTCAAGATGAGTGGCGCTACTGAATTCTTGCTCGTCGTCGTCATCACCGAGATGAGCGATTTGGTAGAGGTAGCTAAGGGAAAAGATTAAAGGGAAAGGATTAAAGGAAAGGATTAAAGAGATATTACGGTGGCTGAAGTATTCTACATCTTAAGGTTAAAACCACATCTTCCACTTTGCTAAGATATGATTTTATCTAATTTGGAGATATTTTGTGAAATGGAACAACAGAACAAATGATATCATGGCAATAGACCTCAAAAAAGTATTTTTTGTTTTCGAATATATCAAGCATTAATACACAGATAAAAGTAATATTCCTAGCAAAATCTTGATTTTTCTCTTCAAGAGAAGAAAAATCTACCAATGGACGTTTCAAACCATCGGACGATAAAAATCTTTTTGGTTTATAGAGAAGTTTTGTAATGAGTGCATGTTCAGCTAAATAGAAGATAACAAAATGAAAAGATATTTATTATCAAATATTATGCATTACATCAAAGTGCATATTAACCAACTTCAATACTTTTCTGACATCATAACATTAGATAACGATGCAAGACAAGCCCAACATTGCAATGCACTCATACAGGTATCTGTTCGAACCTACGATGGTGTCATACAACTATCTTGTCTTTTCGTATAATGGTGTACTGTACTAATGTTGCAATCCCATTCAGCTGTTCCCCTATCCATACTTAACTACAAATATTATCCTTAAACCTCAAAAAAAAACAAATCATTGTTCCATACCCTGAAGTACTTAGTGAAAAACAATATAAAATTATTGAGATATGATTCTTGTCACCGCTGTTGTACAATTCACTTAAATAAGTCTTTTTTATCTAATTACAGATGGCCATAGTTCAATCCTTACATAGATGCAGCATGTAATAACACAGAGTGGGTCACATTTAAATGGTAATGTTGGAATGCAGCTCACTACTTACTGATTGCCAAACTCTGCAGCAATGAAGAGGAATCCCGTCTTGAGTACATTCATTGTGGTCGCCACGGGTACCGTGTCAAAATACTTCATCCTCACCTCCGTGACCATGTCTTCATCCGTCTCCAAGGTGATTTTGAAGAGGTCTCCTTGCTCCGTTTGAGCCAGGAAGAAGAACATGGACTGAAATATAACATTAAACTCGGTTAAGAAAATCTTTTTCAACACAAATTTCATCACCAGCATTAGCTACTTTAAACGACCATGAGATCACCACTTACAGTATCATGAGGATATACTTTCAACTCTGGGAACTGTCTAATTTAATGAAGAATGAGGGTGGGAGGGGAGGAGAGGTAGGGATGTGATTGTACAACCTGTAGTACTACCAAATGAAATGCATACACTTTCCATAGTAAGAATTTTCATGACATATTTCTGCATTTGGTATCAGTTGGTAACCTATCCACTTGTCAAATATTTCCTTAAGTCCTGTGCGTTATTTAAAATAAAGGAACAAAAGAATATTTTACATATTTAAAGGACAAATGTCCCTGGCCAGGTCACCCTACATGTGCCAGTATTAGCCTTACCTTGGTTTTGTGAGTTGTGCTGCAGACAAATATCATACCACGTTCTGGATCGTCTAGATCGTTCTGTTTGAGAGAGGAAATGCCTTGAAACAATTACATGGGTAGAAACGAGAAAATAATCCACAAACTTCATCTCCAAGGGGAGAGAGCTTCGTGGTCAAGTAGTTAAGGCAGTGGACTTGTGATCTAAGGATTGCAGGTTCGAGTACTGGCCAGATCATTGCGCTGTGTCCTTGGGCAAGGCACTTTATCTCCATTGCCTCTCTTTGCCCAGGTATATAAATGGGAACCTGTGAGATAAAATTTTCAGCTGGGTGCTGTTTAGCTGCTGCCATGTGGAGGGATTGTCTCTATGTTTGACAGGTTATCATTGACCGGGGCAATATTGTAAAGGGCTTCGAGGCTTTGGGAAAGGCGCTATATCAAAATATGAAATTATTATTATTAAATTTTATCCCACTATCAATTATTGAAACATTTATGTGGTTTTCATGTTCTTAATGAAAATTATGTCTATCAATCAAGCTACAACTGATAAAGCCCAATGAAGTAAACGATTTATGATTTGTATGCTACTACTGTAGTCAAGTTACAAAACTCTCAGTACCTTAAAAAGGTAGCTACATTATTTATGATAACTGCTGTCTCAATGTGAAACCACTGTCTGCCGAGTTGGTCATTTGCTACGGTACGCAGCAACACCATGTATGCAAAGACAAAAGGATTCATAATTACTTTGAACTTAATGTCTGGCACAGGGAATAATTTAGATTCCACATTTTGTGTAGCAGTTTTGAAGCCTCCAAGGTTTGTCTCTCATAATATACTATGGTTCCTGCGTTCAAAAAACGGCTTGATGTTTTTACCACAGAGCTGTCCTTGAGAGAAAATCAACCAAATTTACCCTTCTTCTTGGAATTGGCATTCTTATATCCGGCTGGTCTCCGAGATTCTTGTATGTGATGTAATTCTCTGAACACACCAGGACTCCACTTGGACCGTCACTCCCACCAGGAACTGCAAGGTTTGACATGACAAAAAAAGTAAAGGAAAAGAAGCTCCCTGCTTGATAACAAGAGTTGTACTGAGGAAGTGACCCCTTTATTGGCTGACATTATACAGGTTTTGGGAGGATATTAGAAAGGCCTTGCATTGGGGACATCTGTATAGGAACAAACACTGCATCATAACGGTACGAAGAAACAATTCAACAGGATTCTACACCTTGATGTTTGAACGAGATTCTTTGACTTCCATCTCCAGACAAGGTTACTAGTACAGACAGGCTGCCAGAGATATCTTGGTGTTCACATTTTGTGTTTCAAGGCTCTGGATTTATGTCTCTTACATAATAGTATAATAGTATGGTGCCTGTTAACAAAATCTGCTCATAAATCTTTTGCACCTGTACAAACATTAGCTTGTATGGAAAGTGCTATGCGATGCTCGATAAATTATTACCTAAGCAGCTCTTGTTTGCACCAGCAGTTCTTGGATCAGAATTTATATTCCAGATTTACATCACTCTTATTCAGATGAAGCGCGAACTGGAAGTATTCATCATGTCCAGTTGCTTGAAGAAGCGATTCTCAACTCCCATCAAGATGTTTGAAGATTTACAAAATGAAGACATTATACCTGTGCTACACTGCAAAGTGACTGCCACTTCAATCCTGCCTGTGATACAAACTGTTTTCCATGGCTATTGTTTACTGTGCTCTTTCTTCTCTACTTTTAATGGTAACAACTTTCCTGGATTAAGTAAGGTCATGACCATTTCCGCATCTTACCTGCGATGAGGAAGTTTCCGTGTTCTTCTAAAGGCTCGCTGTACTTGCGGACGACGTGGTTGAGGCCGAGGTCCAGCTCGTAGTAGGTGAGCAGCTGAGAGGTGTTCTGTGCTCCTTCTCCTGTGGGATCACTGTCTGCCTCCTGAAAACAATAGAAACCAGCATGAACAACAATAGATCAATTCAAACAATAGCAACTGGTCAGCATGAACAACAATAGATCAATTCAAACAATAGCAACCAGCATGAACAACAATAGCAACCAGCATGAACAACAATAGAAACCAGCATGAACAACAATAGCAACCAGCATGAACAACAATAGCAACCAGCATGAACAACAATAGCAACCAGCATGA
>JAAAKB020000021.1:1323813-1334156 GCA_010014835.2 Apostichopus leukothele | reverse complement strand
CCCACTCCCTCCCTCAGCTCTGTCCTTCATTCTGGGTCGAGGGACATTACAGCTATAAGCACAAATGGAATTACCAGTAGGACTGTCGCGATATTTTTCCTACTTTGAGACCGATTTCAAATATAGCTTTACATAACCTCTGGCAAATAAGAGTGCCATCTTACTACTCCACACCAGAAACAAACAGATCTCCTTCACTGTTTTCTCTCGTTTCAAGATGTTGGTCAATCTGCTGAAATCCTAACTTAACTTTTCGGCCTACAATGCAACTGCCAATGGTATCATTCTGGTGGTTTGGAATGCCCGTTGAATTCTGCGTCAGTGAATGAGCCAGAAAAACACAGGCGGGGACAGCAGTAGTATCACATGGATCGTAGTTTACAACATGCGTATTTAGGTGAATGATCATCACATAGCAAGTTTGACATAATTTCTTTCAGGGCTGCTGTACATTGCATCCTTCTTATCTACTATTAGAAATTGTGGAATTCATTTTCAATTCTTAGGATTGCATCGTCCCTTTTGTTATTCCAAGGGAGTTCAAAGATCTATCAAACATCATAAAGAAAACAGAATGTGACAAAACATTTATACTATAAATAGTAAGTAAGATTTTCAAAAGGTCAAGATATAAAATGAATAAACAATGAACTACAAAGGCAACCTACCAGTGGATCTACATAACAAGTATTTTAGTCACTTTGCTCGTTTGATACATCTGTTCAGAGTGTCTCTGACTACTCACTGAAAAAAGATGGTGTGACAATTTTTTTGCAGCGGTACATCCTTGATAACCACACAGACAGGACTCCAAATGTGATGATGGTGTTTTCATCACTTGACCTGACCTGACCTTGCGCAATGACATGGACACGGTATAGCTCGCATCACGAAACGGGTGCCACTATCCATGTCCTTGTAAGTCAACTGTTCATAAAGTAGGTTGCTTTAATACAACTACTTACTGGTGAACACTTAAATTTCATCCTGTTCTTGGATTCTTGGAATTCAATGTTTACAAGCGAAAATTTAAAACTCATATCTGGGTTCATCCAACTGTCAGTGATAAACAAATTTACCTTCCCATGAATCTGTCAGGGACACGCCTGTGCCTTCCTGTGAGTTTGTAGACATGTGGTTAAGTAGCACAATGCAATTTTAAAACCAAACCTTTCAAAGGTTCACCGATGCAGATGGAGTTTATGGCAGGTGGTTGAACATTTGCAGCAGCTTGAAATATGTTAAATGAGCAGCTAGGGTTCCTATAGTCTGCAGCTAAACATGCATCAATCAGCCTAGACCTACCACACTGTAATAGCAGAGGGAAAGAACCCAGACGAACAGTCGTAGTGGCCTTTCATTTGAATACACTCAATATCTTAATAATAATAATTCTTAATAATCAGCAGTTATTTATACGACGCTTAAGCGACCACAAACGTGGGAGAAACCCCGCAAAGGCTTATGGATTACAACTTACACGTTGGATGGCTTCCAATTAAACTCAAATTTAGAATCTTTTTCAATTTAGAGAGTCACTTCAGATGGGAAAACCGTAGATTGCTCTAAAAACCCACCCTACTATGACCCGTCCAGGTATCTAATCCGGAACCAGGAACTCAGAACCGCCCGATTGCTAAGTCGATTGCAAAGCTGGAGTACTATACATAAAGGTTTGAACAGACTTGATTATTTAATTGCTTCGCTTGTTTTTTCTGTAACTAATTTAGCATTATATTTTTCTTGGTGGCTAGATTTATAAGTAGACTCAGTTCCAAACTAAAACCTGACCCTCTGCACATTCCTGCAATAGTTGACAGAATGACTCAGCCAATATATAAGCTTTGCATCTTACCATTGAAGCACTGTATCCATTTTCTCCTTTCGTCCCTCTGTCCTCCTACATCAAACATGCTGATAGGGAAAAGAAAATTAGAAAAGAAAGGTTGACATGGAAATATGGGTAAATCTGTGAACTTTATGGTACAAGTTAAGGGCTTGAATCCTGGGCACACATGTGCAATGCTATGCAGGGGGGGGGTTTGGTCGCTTTTAAACTAGATCCGGATCTGACCTCCTGCTCGGGATCAAATCCTCTGCTCGAGGATCAAGGTTGTAGTGTAAAGACAGATCGAATCCGAAGCCGATCCCCAGTTTAGATCCTGGAAAGGGGGGAGGATCAGACCCCGAGCATGAGATCACGCTTGTCGTGCGAATGCTCTTGGATCAACGGTGACCCGAGGTCATCAGAGTGACCTTGACATTATGCGACCGCTGACTTCCTCCGGGAATGTCACAGTGCAGTAGCGTGCGTAGTGCTGCCAATAAAACCGGTGTGTAGATTGAAGTACTGCAGTCTGGAAGCCACTACCGCTTAAGCACTCGCAGTGCACAGGGAGGATCAGAGTACGATCTAAGAGTAAATGTACCCCGATCAAGGCATGGTATTGTTGATCAGTAATGTGATCTTCTGATAAGATAGGGAGATCACATACGTGTCTAAGTGTATAAGCTACCTCACAGGCAATGAAACATGGACAACAACAATAACAGGAAGCCACACTCAATTTCTGGGTATTTCTTCAAGGCCTTTTTTTGCCAAGGGAGGGGAATAACCTATTGTTCATATATTTTGGAGCAATTTTACAGATGATGAATTTTGTTTTTAGCACTGCCCAACCCTAAGCTACCTAAGCTACATTTCACTATGTTCAATAAAAACGGAGTTTCTTCCTTTCTTTTCTTCTATTTTGCTGCAAAATACTGAACGTCCTTTACAGCAAAATATGTAGTGATGATTACAACTATACTCGACTGTAATCCCAGATTTGCATGGACAGCCAGCTCTGAGCCAACACTGTATCTTTAGAGAACGTTGTTCTCCATCAACATAAACACGACAAGATCTGCTGCCCCTTTATATACAACTTCAGCAAAACCAGCGAAAAAGTCCAGCTATGCAGTGCAGATAAATATCCAAGCATTACAATACAATGACAGCCAGCCGTGTTGCTAACTGCAGTTGTACCATCTCCCACCAAACCCAGGGATGCCTCATTAGGGAAAGAGGCAACCAAAATAAACCCTTGAAAAAAAGAAGGGGGAAAAAAAGAAAAAAAAAACTTTGGTGAGGAACCTTGTCAAATATTTTTTTTCCACGAGAATTGGGTATGGGCGCAACCTAACATGGTGTCTGAGAATGCAAGTCTAGAGGCTTCTGCACCTGAAACACTATCACCCTGAGTACTACTACTACAAGACCGTGTGTCACATCTAGCTAATAACAGTCTATATTTAGATTCAGTTGCCATTTGTGCATTTCTCTGGGGAGTTCCTCCATCTCCAATGATCATTAAATCAACCAGAGGAAGAAGAAGAAGGAGAAGAAGAAGGAGAAGAAGAAGAAGGGAAAAAAAAAAAAAAAAGAGGAAGAAGCTGGTTGATCGCTTGCAGCTCTCCCCTAACACAGGAAGACTTGGGAGAATTTGTTGGGAAACGGTTCGTAGGTGTAATGATTCCCTCTCTGGAATGGTCGCACTCGGTGCCATGGCGATTTGTAAACACTGTAAGCAATTACTAACATGATTCTCCACATGATGATAAACACTGTGGAATAAAGACTCTATTAGTTGATTGCAGCAGTCCAAAAGGCCTCCTTACACAACACTGCCAACTTCCAACCAGAGTTGAAAACTCCCCCCAGCAGTCACTTGCCATGTAGAAAGGGAAAATGGATCACTTGCATTGGTGACAAAGCATGTTCATTTTGGTTAATTATATCAGGAAACCTAGGCTAAGTGCTTTTCTTAGAAACAGTGCTTGTGCTAATGTTATGAAATCCAAAGTCAAAGATGATTATCTGTTCATAGTACTTTAGGTTTTCCGATATTGACCTCTGTTGACCAAAATTTGCCCTCTGAAGTTCCTATCAATTGACAGAAAAATTTCTTGCTCACATTGAGTTTTGTCAAGCTCCATCATTTTAGATAAAAGGAATAAAAAACCTGTTAGAATATTCTTATTTTGATCTTTGATGACCTCAACTAACCTTCGACCTCCACACAAAAACATTTTGGGTTTATGCATTCCTTACAGATGAACTACCTACATGCTAAACCATCAGATTTGCTAGATCTAGCCATTTCAGGTAAAAGGTTTTTGTTATCTGGTTCTCACCTCTGTTGACCTCAACTAACCTTTGACCTCCACGTAGCTGAGACTGCTTGCATATCATAGAAAAATTAACCTTAGCATCCTAAAAACACATAATCTTATGTTCAGCAGGGTCAAACCAAGTCAGGTCACATTAACCTACATTTTTAACCTTTAAAAGATCTTCTTTTTTTTCCCTGTAAGTTTCTTCTTTCTGAGGCATCCATTGTTTCAACGAGTTATCTACATTTGCCATTATAATAATACTTACAATTAATTATGGGTAATCTGCACCAATTGTGCAAACTGTTCTGATTTTTTCCTCACATGCAGCAGAATTGTTTTTTTGTTTTGTTGAATGACCGATTTTCCTCTCCTAGTTATTCTTTTGAAGATAAAACACACCCTGAGTGCCTTCGTCATGGGACTTGGCATGTACAATCGGTCACTGTTGTCGATGCGGAGGTCAGCTCAGAGATTATCTATTCCACTATATTGTGTCTCTCCTCCTACCCCCTCTCTCAACTTCCTCCCCTCTTCACTTCTTACACCCCCAATACCCCTTCACTATACATATTTCACAACAGACTGATTTCAAATGTCATTTAATTAAAACTTTTTTGTTACATCTTATTTAAACAGTTTTTCTGATACTTACTGAAAGTTTACTTTGTCAACTTGGAATTTGGTTTCAAAGATACCTGACGTTAACACTCTGCATCGGAGAATGTCCTGAGAAAAGAGAAGGGGATAAAGAAAATCTTATACTTGCTTCCTTCCCTTCCATACGATTAAAAGTTTTAAGAATTGTTGCTACACTTTCTTATCGGTCAGTCGGGGGGCGACTTCCACGACAAGGGTACCAAAGGTCACTTTCCAAAGTGGACTAAGGATCTTCATCTCTTTAAATTGTAATCTGTTTGGGACTCATACGATTGAAAGGGAAATCCACAACGCTAGGGGGTAGGTGATTTACATTCGAACAAACCCAAGAAAGTAGAATACACCAGACGATTTTAGCCATTTCCCATTTCTTTTCTTTATCCTCCTTTTTACTCTTAGCAAATCTTGACAATCTTTTTATCCCCTACACATCTCATTGTTTTAGTATTATCCAGACTGGCATCAATGCATGTTGAAGATTGCAAATGTAACATTTGGGGATTGGTGCAGTTTCTGCGAGACTGGAAAACCCTAGCTTCTCAACCGCGCATGTTACTTTCTCTCCTTCTTACTATGCATTATTCGGCTCTCTTCCACTTTTACCAAACCATGCAATCTCTCCGACATTTTCAGTACCCAAGGAAGGTGCAAACACAATTCATCAGTCCCATGTTACTAAAAATATCAACAGTCAAACATGCTACATTGGGAATTGCAAACTCATTAACCATGGCCAAAAAAAAGGGAAAAAAGGGGAGGGGGGGGATATGCAGAAAAGGTGCATTTAAGGGTGTACCCTATAAATGTAGTTGAAAGGGTTTACAGTGGTGGGTTGAGTAAGATTGGTACGAGGTGGTTAAAATTAGTTTCCAAAAGTTCTTGAGCAAATATTTGAAGGCAGACACAACAGTTGACGAGTTCCGCCACTTTATACAAGCTTGGAGTCAATGTACTGTGGAACACTCCCAGACATTTTTTTTTTTTTATGAAGTTAACCAAATTTGTCTTTCTATTTTTGTCAAAGAGAAATCAGCTCTCCCGCTGAGATCATGTCACTCACTATTATGTTGCCAGACGCCTCATAATATTTACACCATTTCAAACCCTAAACATTCACACCCTTACCAAATTCACATGTATTGAAATGTGATTTTCCTCTTATGATTTAAAAGAAAAACAAAGAAACTTTTCTCCTGCCTCTCTCTGTCTCTCTTCTGCCCCCCCCCCTTCCCCCCCAAAAAAACAAATTTGTTAGATCTGTTACTTGGGACTGTGTGGCTAAAAATAATCTTTTAGATTAGCATAGAAACGGGCTGAGTTATTAAGTATTTTATCATGTTGTTTTTTCATGCAAACTAATTTTTGTCGTGGGGTTAACCAAAGGACAAATTTGGTCTCCCATCAAGATCAATAAATAATGGGACTGTCTGACTCAGGAAGGTTTTTAGAGCATCAAACTCAAGAAAGTGGTTGTCCTTCATGCAAAACTTGTACGCTGGGAAGTTTTGTCTTCCTCGGACAAGGGACTTTTGTCTCCTCAGACTACTGAAACCATGAGTTCTCATTAGTCATGCTGCTGAATATTCATTTGCAGCATGAATATTCATTTGCAGCATGAATATTTATTTGCAGCATGAATATTCATTTGTAGGATGAATATTTATTTGCAGCATGAATATTCATTTGCAAAGCTTGAAACTCACCCAGTTGGGACAAATTGTTCTATACTGTAGTGTCAGGTCCCACTTCAGAGCACTCGTATTGTCAGTACGAGCAGTATGAATAACATGTTTCTATCAGATCAAGGTTAGGAACTGTTTGTACTGTCAATACCAGTGCTTTGAGAGCATGGTATTGGAGTACAGTTTAGAGTGGTATTAGCATTAGAAAATTGTCCCAACTGGCTGTGAAACTCATGACCACTAGAAATGGCAATAATTGATGACTAGTTATATAAGTGTTCTCACCCTTTCATGGAAAATTTACATGAAATTTTCCATCCGCTAAAGAAAGAATAACCAAAAACGTTCCATTACCCTTGCACACATTCAGAACATGAGATTAGGGTCAATTTTTGGAAGCAGAGAAATGTCAACTCATATAGAAAGAATGGAAGAATATTGTACTATTTTTTCATGACTTTTGATTACTTTTTACTCCCTTCCATGGTTTTCCAGGCTTAAAATATTGATTTTTAAATTTTGGATTATTCTTTTGACTGTGTCAGAAATACAAGAAATCTGAAATACAACAGATCCAGCGATCAGATGTGAATTCAAGCAATCGATTGGTACCGAAAATCTGCGAGCGTGTCCTAAAATAGTGACCAACTAAGAAAGATTGGTTCTGGCTAGTACTAGCAACGATGAGAAACATTGGTTTAATAAGATAAAGAAAACCATTTTTCCTACCAAAACGTGCTCTAACAACAACTTGACTAGATTCCTCTACGCATGCAGAAATAACACAAAATCTTACCTGTTCTGAGGGACTATAATTAGGTTCTCGTACTGTTTCTACTCTATCTAAAAAACTGTGAAAGAGAAAGAGAAGAGAAAAGAAGTTAACGACGTTAATGTTATACAGTAGTTAAAAATAAATATACACAATTTTTAAAATTTGCAAAAAGCTCTAAAAATACCCAAGACTGACCGGTTTGGGTGTACTTTGTGAAGAGTCAGAGCTAAAATGTTACCACTGTAGGTTATGTAGGTACCGTATATAGGATGGAGACAGGTATTAAAGAGAAAAAGTGAAGCGAATCTCAGTTAGGGGCTATCTTTAACATTACAACAATTACTGGTAGTTAAAACATATTGTATTTCAACCACAGCTTTCAACAAGCAGAACCAGGACATTTTGTACCTGTCCAATACTAACGAACTTTTAATCTCACAACTGCAAAATCCCCAGGTTCCAACATGATAGTTCAATACTGGGCTTTTATTTCTTTTCTATTTTTGGCATGCATGGGGTCAAACCTTTGAAGTAATTTGTACTATCCACTATTCTAACAAGCTGACAGTTCTCATTTATTCAAGCAATGCAACTGTATACGTGATGTTTTACACAACTTTGAACCTACTTGCTGGAGTGTTAAAGCAGGATCGTCATAATTTGGTTATGGTGTCGGATAAAAACTACATCTGTGAAATGAATCGCTTGAGTAGCAGTTTCAAAGGTTTACAAAGTTTGTTCTTCATAAAATACTGACAAAATTTTGTCTTTGGTTCTATTTTAAAAATGGCTGCTACACATGTTTGCATCTAGACCTGTGTATGTAGAATTTTGCCCATATTGCATAGATAATTTAATATTCATTATTAATTATTCCCTGCATGCATTTAAGAAAGAACATATTTACATAATGCCCATAAAACACACAAAGTTCATTGTTCTTGGTTCTTTCATCCTCACCAAGACAAGGATCAGAAGTGCAACTTTTAAAATCATAATTTTAACAGCCTGGGATAACTCAGTATTTAAGTTCTGACATAGCAGTTCTGAAGGCTCTTAGAATACTATGATTGCTGTGTACAGAAATCTTTGCACTTGTATAATTACAAGTATAGCATTTTGACCATTTTGCATAGCAATTGGACCATTTTGCAAAGCTATATATTCTGGATAAAATTATTCTCTGTTTTGTGTACACTAATACTGCTTACTCTAAGCCAATGAGGCCAAGCACATGTATAGGTTATAACTCCATCTACTGCAAATTACCATATACAATTTATGTACGAGTCTGCAGAGCGTCGTACATCAAATTCAATTTTTAACAAAAAATTATTTTATGAATAGCTGCCATTTGCGAGTCTTTGGAGAAGCCCTGGTTCTTGTAACCGTAATTCATATTAAATTATCACAAAGGGGTTTGTCGGTGTCTAACAATGCATAATGAGAAATGCACTCCTGGATGATTAACTTGATTATAGTTTGACCAGGTATAGTCCATATACAGACCACAATATATAGACGTTCATATCGTGACATGACATTTTCGGCATCTGACAAAAAAATCTAATTACATCAGCGAAGAAATATTCATGGATTCAAAATATTCGTTAAAGAGTTTAAAAATATCTCAGGATCATGAAAGTTGTAGGTTGGTTATGCTGTATTTCTAGCCAGCTTTGCATAAACGAATCAGTGGGCAGGCACGAAGCTGCATTGATCAAACAACTTTCAAGAACCTTCTACTAAAACAGAAAGAAAATGGTGGGAGGGTGGAGCGTGGGAGAATGAAAGTTATTTAAAGGCTAATACTACACCACTTCCCCCCCCCCCTTACTTTCATCACCCCTTCCTGTTAGCCACACAATACTCTCCATAGGTATCACATGAACATTTTCGTCGACAATATGATAACTGCGGACATCTTGCCTTTTGTGTGTTAGCTTCCTTTTGTTGTTTCAAAAGGATAGGATTTACAGGTAGGACCCCATTGGCAGTACAGTAGGCTAAACAGAATATAACCATTAGTCAAAGGTTACAGATAACAAACTAAGATTGCAGGTAAGGTACAATACTCTGACGGACAAAAAACACACACAAACAAACAAAATGTATAGGGCACAAGTTATAATTATTTATGCGGGGAAGGGGGGGGGCGTTAATGTTGAGCAATAAATTCAAATTATATACTTTGATCCCCTGGAAGGCTCCAATAAGGTAATAAATAGGCTTCGTATACCTGTACTGCTACATGACCAGGTATTATAACAGTATTTCAATATTTACAGTACGTGTCGTGATGTAGTCCATTATAAACACAATCTCATCAATCCTGATAACTCTACAAGACAACTATGTGGTTATATCAACCTGTCAGATAAGAGTTTATCCTGCCTCCTCCCTTCCCCCTTACCCCATCCCTACCTCACCCCTTCCAGAGCATCTGAAATGCGGATGGTGGGGAAGGCATACTGTGGAACACTGTCATGCATGCTCCAGTTGTGGGTAAAGCTTGGAACTGAAATCAAATGAAGTATACAACTGAAGTTTTAAGCGATATACCTGGAAAGATTCTAGGAGGCAGTCAACTGATATTAGCAGCGGCGACCACCACTCCTTGTTACTCCAGAACTTACTGGTTTGGATATTTACAAGTGACAAGCTCAGCTGTCTCCTCACAAACTTAGCACCCTGTTCTACCGTGCCTAGAATGTCCTGGTAACCTTTGAACACTGTGCGCCCTCTATAACTGGCGCCCTCTATGACTGACGCCCTCTATGACTGGCGCCCTCTATAACTGGCCCCCCGGTCATTGCCCTTCCTTCTCATTCTACCACTTTAAGTGCCTGCACGTGTTTTTTCGATCGGAAGGTTGTGAGGCGACAGGTAAGCGAGGAGCAAAGTAACTAGTGAGTTATTAGCAGTTCAGTACAACGCAGACAAACTTTTTTTGTACCCCACAATTTTAATGTAATGTTTTGGTTTCTCATAAAATGGAAACCTTTGAAGTTCAACATGCCTTGTTTCATCATAACTCCTATTGCAGTTGTGTTGTACTTAAGTATTCATAT
>JAAAKB020000021.1:1297122-1309894 GCA_010014835.2 Apostichopus leukothele | reverse complement strand
TTGTCTTCTTTTGGGGGGGTGGGGGGGGGTAAGGTCTGTTATTAAAATCAATCATGATTGTCTATGTGTGACTTTCTCAAAGCCAGTTGGCAACAACTCCTTTGATGGAAAACACTCTCAGAGACCAAAGGTTTCTATTACAGAGAGTAACTGTGAACAAATGTTAGGTACCTGAACTCGCTATTATACCCTGATAGAACAAAACTGTACCCGTGCTTATTTTTTTTCCCACAATCATGTCGCATTTTCAAACTTTTAGTACTTGGACTGAGCAAACCTCCCCTATGACTATTTGGTACACGCATGTTCCCAACTAGGAGATTTTCTTTACCACACTGATGGCCATGAGCTACACGTACATGCCGAGCACTGCAAAATCTGTATACATGTCACACATATCGATGTTCTACCCCTCTATCTATAAATCTTTATGGGTCACTAAACCCAGCATATAGCAGTGGGGCCACAGAACAACCCTGGGATTATTAAATATTTCAGACGAGGAAACTTAGTTTTGTTTTATCTAACACACAGGATGGGTCATCACATTAAACTGAGGCCCTGTCCTGTCTTGGATGAGTATTAACGTTCATGACTTTGAGGAAACACTCCGTTTATAATACCAAATTCGAAAGGCTTCCAACTTGGGGAGTATATTCATCAGTTGAACCAGGAAGTAATAATCGTAGGAGGACATGCCACCTTTGCGACGTGATCAACTTCACAAAAATAACTTCAAATACACTTGTTTGTATTTTTATAATAACATTTACATACATGTTGACATAACTGGCTAAATTATCCTAACAAGAGATTACAAACAACCTTTGAAGCAGAGCCCTTTATATCAAATGCTTAACTTATCACAAACTTTATATGTTCTTCCAACAGACATAATGTCCCTATTTGTTTTCGTTTCTTTAGAGCAGGATATCATGTTGGTATTTTACTTCCATATCTGAAATCTCATCATATTTTTTAATATTTTTATCAAAATTTCAAGAAAAGAAAACATGAAAAAGATATGAATAAAAAAAAATGATACTTTCAGTGATCCAAGGTTTAAGGTTCAAACGTTGCATATTTCAGATAAGCTGAAAAGTGACCAAAACTTGGCACGGTCAGGCATATGTCCAGGGTATTTCTCATTATTGGTCAACATTTCTGAGTGGACGTTACAACATCCTACAAAATGTTCTAAACTTGGAAAACGATGTGGTGACCAATATTCATTCCATAGAACAGTCCAGATACGGCAAAATATAAACCAAATTTGAACAGCTGCTCTCATAATCAGATTAAGCTATTTTTCATTTGATTTTTTTTTCAACATCACAAGACCGAGACAGAAGGGGGCGCGGGGGAGGGGGGATTGGATTCAATGAGCAAAAGCAAGTCCACCAGTTTTGCATTTTAAAACTGTGCCTTTAGTACAAAAAATATCAAAACATGTTTCACCATTTGACTTGGATAAATCCATAATTGTAATCATTTCCATTTCTATTCTTTTTGATTTTTTTTATGATTTTTAGGGGAGGGTTTCTCTTCTGTTTTTGTGGCAACTTGTATACCCTCACAAAGTGAAAGTTTGAAAAGATAAAGTAAATTATCTACAAAGTACAGTGTAGAGTTCTCTCTCATATTTTCTCGCAATTAGTTTCTGAGAGCAAAACTGAAACGAAAAAGAAAAAACAATCTGTGCGGCAGTGAGTTGACAATGCTGAGTGCTGATAATGGTGATGATGACATCAGAACAAACCCAAACATTTTCTCTTTTTTGGAATAAAACTACAACTCCAAAATCAAATATTCTTCACTAATAACTTGATAAATAATTGTTAATGTCTTCAAGATTTGCTGGGGGTTTGTTTCATTTTTATTCTTTTTTGGTTTTCTCCTTTATGTACAGCCTGTAGCCCCTCCTTCAACAGACATCAACCACTTTACACATTGAAGGTTCATTTCCATTTCAACGTTTACCCAAAGCTGAAAATAACCGCTCAGGGAAAAAAAAGAAAAGACCGGAAGATTAAAAAAAAAACGATTCCTTTTCCTTCAGCATGCCACTATATAATACCTCAGATTTGCAGCAAAAGCCTTCTTCTAAAAACACGATGGAAAAAAAACAAAAAAAAACACGAGACAACAGACCGAAAGAGAAAAAAAAACACTCGATGCTTGTTTAGAATTCAATGGTTATCATGGAAAATGATTTGAACACACGGCAGAATTAACCCTGAATCCAGCCGGAGTGCTTCATCATGATCATCATCCGCATAAGACGGAGCCCATTACCGCAATCCTGCCCGTGCTATTAATGGAAACCTTCCTTACCCCTGCGATTCACCGGTAAAAACGAGCTTGCCGTTTTGCCTGTGCGCACCGACAGTAACCGTCAGCATCTGACGATATTCATTTCATTAGTGTGCCGCCATGCTGACTGCATACATAACCTGCACACACACATCAAAAACCTGAAATACTGTCCTGGGGAATAGTTGAGCACAGAGAGAGAGAGAGAGTATGGAAGGAAAGGAAAGCGAAGTAGCTAAATACAGAGAGATTGAAGGATGGTCCAGGCCTCCCAGACTAAAAATAGATTCTCTTCCACAAGCAGCTCTACGTACTTCGTCTTGTTTACTTGTTATTGCTGCATATGTAGTAGAGCCTAGCTCTTCCGATATATGCTTCTTGATGAAAAAAAAAAGTAAAGAGAACTCGTGTGCATTCAGACGCAGCAACAGGAAGGACTGTGTGGAACAGACTGCTGTCATGTGTGCAGGGTGGAGGATGATGTTAGGGTTTGATAAGTCCATGGAATAAGAACTAAGTACTACTGACTAAAAATGATTCAAGAGAGTTTTTTTTTATATATTCCAAAATGATAATCTGCTTGAAAGTAGCCAATAGAAAGTAGATGGAGAAAAGAAAGGACAGTGTTAAAATGAGTAATATATAAATGTCACCATTTCCACATTGAGAGTAAAACTGCAGCTTGAAAGTGACATGAATGATATTAAATGTTCAAACACGGCTGTCTGAGATTCGCTTTTCCAGTGAATAGTAGATTCGGAAGAGGACAGTGACCTTAGAGAGTGTCAAGGTCACATATACTGATATTCTATTTTTTTACTGAGGAAACTTATAAAGTTGCTTTTCAATAAATTCATGGCTTACAATGTTTATCTCTCACTCATGACCTTTGAGAAAATTTGATACATTTTTTGTTCACGTAAAGGTTCAGCGATGGTCCAAAACTTCCAAACACTGATGAAACGCAAGTTCTGTTTAAACTCAGGTTTTCACACACTAACACTGCATGACACATGTTCGACTCCTCCTCCCCTTCCCTGCCACCCCCCCCCCACCTCTTCCCCCTGCTTATTCTTGATTGTGATACACAAAGACTGCAATAAGTCTACATTAATGTTCATGCATATATCTCTCCTGCCACGGTTCAAAGAGTACAGGCATGGAGAGGGTATACAAGATTGCCTAAAAACAAGCTCAGTGCATATAACTTACTTCTGTAAATTCAAAATCTGGTTGGCTGGAGACATCTTGTATGTAATCTAACCGAAACTGATTTTCAGGATTTGCTAGTTGGATAGGAGGTGACAATGTGCTCATGGCACCTGTTATTGTCTGTGGAAGAGAAAGAAAACAAAAGAATTGGTTAAAAAAAAACCTTTCGTACCTAGCCAAGTCAATCTATCACCATTTTTTTGGGGGGGCTATCTATAGTACCTTTCTGTTGAACCTAAAACTGCCATGAATTTGTAACAAGCTGGTGGGACCCAAATTTTTCCACTGAAGGAAAAATAAGGCACCGGTGTAATTACTCATTTACATTGCTCCAGCAAACTTTCATCTGGAAAACATTTGGAAATGAAAAAGTTTTGCAAATGAGAAATAGAGCAAGCTGTTTTTACCTAAGTTGCGAGACACTAAATGTTGTGTCAATTGGATCACACAGTCAATATCTCTCTATTCGGAAGTATTCAAATGGTTTTACGAGGGTAGCACTCTTAATAAGACTGATTGGTATCCAATTGACAAAAGAAGAAGAAAGTGGGCGGTGTCCAGAAAGAAATAGGGGGGCAACGTGCTACAATGTCTCCAGTCATGTGATTTAGATAGACAGGAAAGTGCATAAGTATATTGGAGACAGGTAAGACCGGAGCAAAGTAAATCAATGAATCACAAAACTGCTGCTTTACACTCTACAGTACATCTAATGCATATATATGGCCAACGAAAATATCAGCCTCACTTATAAAATTGTTTGCATGTAATTTAGTTCCATCCACATAAGATGATTCATTGCTATGCAAATGATGCAGTGAGGAAGAGCTTGCATGCCTTCAGGGAGGGGCAAAAGATAAGTTTTCAAACTGAGCATTGAGCAAGTCAGTGTCTCTTTCAATGGGGGGGGCACTAGCCAAGCTTTCTCTTTTAAAACAGAATAAAAGCTTAGGCTATTAACTAAATGATTCCAGTGTGGTACTGCAATACCAGTCAAACATTATTTTGTACAGTTTTAGTAGTCTTTGCTTCAAAATAACAAATTCAGGTCTTTAAAGTAAAATCTTCTGATGGTCAGATAACACAAGCAGTCTATAAGGTTGCCCAACTGCTCACCATCTACTGTACAGTAGGTACCAGTTCTGCGAAACTGCACGCTTGAGACAGTTTGTGCTACTGCAATATCACCACTGCTACTCATCTTGCCAAGAAAGCTGGGGATACATAGGTACCTAATAACAGCATCAAATTCCTTAGTAATTTATACAAACTTGTGCATTTTCCAACTGTGTTTCCTAAATTTATAGTCTTTGTTTAACGTAAAGATTAATAATGTCTTGTTCTGTACCACTTAAGTAAAAGGATATTCCGTATGAAGACATTTATCCCCTCCAATCTCTCCATTTTCCCACCTCCTACCCCACCCAACCCTCCAGTCTCAATATATTATCCCCTCCAATCTCTCCATGATCCCACCTCCTACCCCACCCAACCCTCCAGTCTCAATATATTATCCCCTCCAATCTCTCCATATCCCCACCTACTCTACTTAAACCTCCAGTCTCAATATATTATCCCCCAGTCTCAATATATTATCCCCTCCAATCTCTCCATTTCCCCACCTCCTACCCTACCCAACCCTCCAGTCTCAAGGGAGAAAATTATCAAGGTAAACTGAAACTTACTACTACTGTACACCAACAACGAATGCTGAGTAAGGAAAATTTGGCGAAATGATACAATTTATACATTTTTACAAGGTTTACATGAATAGTGTATGATCTTACCAAAATTGCATCTCGAATATTCCTTAAAATATCTTCTACTTTCTTCTTCCTTTCTCTGTGGAAAAGAAAATAAGACAACAGAAACATGACTGACATGGCGCACTCCAAAGACAAATAATTCAACAAGAAAAATATATAATGTGTGAATTTAGATGAAAATCAACTTTACCAGTGACTGACATTGATATTTAAGGAATTTGTTTAGTGAAAAATGGGATCCAGTCTTTTTTCGGTCATATCATTTCTGGTCTTTGTATAGCCTTAAGCCTTGCCCTGTGATGAATTTTAGTTTCTGTGATAGAGTGCTTGAAATGTTGGCCCGTCCTGCCAGAAAATTCGAATCTAACACTGATTTCGTCGAGACGTGACGTCAGTGCGGCACATTGGTCACAATCGATCCGATCTCACTCTAAGCTTGGCCTTGATACCATACACAGGAATGTGTACAGACTTCGCGTACGGCTGTGATTCAAAAAATCGCTCAAAAAACAATATCTGAACAACATATTATGAAGAAAACCGAGTAAGGGAATTATGGAATGTTTTATCTCTTCAAAAGATTGCTAACTTGCAACTCCACCAAGAAATATCCATCTAAATCGCTATTTTACTTTCAGAAATTTGAACTTTCTTCGCTACAGTGTAGCTTGCTAATGATAGAGTCCCTTCAGCACTCATCGTTCTCCACTGTTCAAAACATATGAGAATAAGTTTGGGCTAGGTATACTGTACATATATAGGCAATAGACTGCCACTAAAGAATTCCTTTATAAGTATGACTTCTTTCTTGAAACTTGACTAGTTGCCATTGTGGATTATGCAAGAAATAAAACTTGTTTATCCTGTATATACCTATGTTACACTCTAACCCTATCCTGGATACCCTACTGTGTTTCTCTGGTCACACAGAGTACTGTATAGTCACCATACATCAGGCAGGTAAAGGGGAGACCAGAAGAGTGATGCAAATTTAAAGCCTTACTGCACAGATGTTTAGGACTTTCAAAATAAGTTAATACTACAAAACATCAACAGACACCACACTGTAGTATCAGTGTCCACATTAAACACATAACGTGTGTAACAAATGCATGGCATTGTACTACTGCCATTAAGGCCTTACTGCGATTTGCAAATCCAGAAAACTATAGATTACTCATAGTCACAATGTCCCCACAATTGAAAGATTTCAGTACATTTTAATGTTCCTGTGTACATCATACGTAGGACATGAAACGAAATGAACAAGACTTTTGTATGTACAAGGGAAAATCCCCGACACAATATCAGAGTGGGGCCCCACTGGAAGCATCCAATTAACTCAAAGATCAAATTTGTCCGATGCTGGCATTTCATTATATTAATTCTGCAGTGCAGTACATTTACCTAGAAGTCTGAAATCTTTGCAATGTGGCAATGTCTAACGAAGGGGGATTTGCAGGGATGCCAGCAACCGTAGCTAAAACATCTCTACTCTGGAAGGCTCAAGCACTTACAGTTGTTCCCAAATAATTAAATGCTTTAGGCTGCTAACTACAGTACCTTGCCATTAGAAACGAGCCTTGTGAACTATGTCTATGACACATTCACAAAGAACACCTCTGCACCTCTGTGTTCACACATGAAATTTATTGTGCATATATACTAAACATTTATGAAAACCAATTTTGCTGCCAACCTTAAATGGGGTCAAACTGAGCATTCCCCTTGATGGAACACTACTCTACTGTACATTCAAACACCACCGCATTTTGATAATTAATATGAAATACAATTTTCAGCTGCACATGTCCGTCGTTGCTGAGAAATTTTAACGAAGGATTCATTTCTTCAAATGGCTCACATTTTCAAATCCAACAAGTGACATAAACGATCATTGAATTCAAGCCCACACAGTGCCCACACATTTCACGCCCGTTTGGCTTTTTGAGGACTTCTCTCACCAGTAGTATGAACCTCTTCAGAAGTCAATTTTGAAGGCCTAAGTGTCCATATTCCACTACATTTGAAAAGTCTATAGTTATCTGTCAAGTAGAATATGATACTTACTTCTGTGTACATTTCAGCAATATAATAGCCTATGACATGTTGACCTTTAAATGACCCAGAAAGACTATATATGCAGTGCTCAATGCTGTAGACTATATATAATTAGACAGATGGGAAAAGTGCAACGGTTGAGTAAAGACAGATAAGAGAAGTGAACAGCTAACAAAAATTTAGCTGAAAGGGACTATCGTATCACACACAGAGGGTAATTGTTAATTTTGAAAAAAATTCAAAATTACTTTTCTGGAGGTCCTCCCCCTTTAAAATAACAGTTAACAAACTATCGGCAGGACCAAAAAAATGTGGGTCCTTGCAGGATTATTCCCCAGATGCCTGGGGAGGGGAGGGGTGGGAGGGGGTGGGAATTACTAATGAACTAAGACCTAAGGTTTGATAGATGTTACCTTTAACATTCTTGAGGAAGGAGGGAGTGAAGGAGGGAAAGAAAGAAAGAAAAAATTGTCTGTTTGCAAGCAAGCATCATCATCATCACCATCATCATGATGCAGAATCAAGTGTTCAAGATAAATGTAGACCTCCTTTAAGTCTCCTCCTCCACCTCCTCATCCTCTTCTTCCTCCTCCTCCTCCTCCTCCTCCTCTACAGAAATGTGAGATCCCTACAGGGAGGAGGAGGAGGAGGAGCAGAGAGCATCATTTGTCAGCATCTGTTCATCAGCATACTGTACTAGTCCAGACAGAAACATGTTGGGCTCATCTTTCACGGTTGTCGGGGCTAATCACTTAAGTTCTATATATCGTATTCCAATTGGTAAAAGATGAATTTGTCTTTATCACTTCCTGTGTTTTCAATCTCCTCCTATCAGCTGATTTTGCTTTTGCTTTCTTTTTCTCCCTCTTCTCTTGCTTGCTCTGAGTGGAATGGCCTCTTATCTTACAAACTAGATGACTCAGACCTCTGATGGTCTCTTACCGGGAACTTGAGAGAGAGAAAATGTATTCGTTGCTGTTTAACCACACAGAAGCGGTAGAGAGAGGATTCATCGCAGCCGAGTGCTTAGGCTAACCAAACGACTTTTAGTCCATTATAGAAACGCCAAGTCTGAAAATGTTTTTACCTTGGAAGTCATGACCAACAAAAGTGTGGAATCATAAATACTAGAAGGCAGATCCCTATGAAAGATGATGGTTGGCGATAATAAACAAAAAAAAAACAAATTGTAACAAAAACGATATGAGGCTTTACAATGCTAAGGGGTGATTCCTTTATGAATATTCCCAAAAGGCAATAAACCCAAATATTAAATACTGTGTCAATAATACTGTCAACAATCCACCCTTTTGGCTTAAAATCATCTTCCAATGTAAAGCTGCCATAGGGGAAAGGACCCAATTATATTACTTATTAAAGGAGCAATGCTGGCTCTTTGACATTAAGAATTTAAGAGCTACAGGTTAAAGTACTCATTTCAAGGATATGCTTCGCATTTTGGTAAAATTTTGAAATTTCCATAGCAGTGCAGTCTATTACCATGACTAGTCAAAGTTCCTTACATAAGATTTACGAGGGCGGAGGGGGTGGGAGGGAATCCTAATCTACCTTCAGTTTCACATCTGATAAATGTTAAAATGAATCATTTTCTGGGTGCCAAAAGTTCAGGATGAAACAGAATCATTTCCTTACCTACCAACATTCAATAGAAAAACAGACAGAATGACAATTCCTGAGTAATGCTCATTTTATAGGGCACTTCATACTTAAAAACATATTTGGAATCAAAAACATTTATTTCATACATGAAGATTGCTACCCTAGTCCAACAGTGTCTTAATACTTCATTTTGTACTGTGCATCTTCCTTTCTATGTAATGATAAAGTTTAATACTGCATGTAACAGTAACTATTTCTGCAGCATATTGTTACTACTGAAAAACTTCTCACCTTTCTTAAGCCTCCCTCCCTTCTTCCAGCCATCCCTCACCCTCCCCCAAAGCTCCACTCTTCCACATTCATCCGATACCACCCATTCATTGCACACAGTTAGATGATTCCAGCCAAGCCCAGTCAAACCCAACCCTACAGCTACTTTATCTAGTTTGGCTGCTGTTATGTTTTCTATCACCTATTAGATAGATCTAAGGCATTTGCCAGTCTGTAACATGCTAAGCGACTAACACTGTAAATGGCACTTCCTGCTAAAACACTAGATACTGTAGCTCTAATAATAAGACAGAATGTGCTAAAAATAAGCTAATTGGTTTACCCCCTAAGTTCGGTTTACAATTATGTCCTATTCGAGGAAACAAGGTTCCAAACAGTATTCATTACAAGTGATCTCCTGTTTGGTTTTCCTTCCATCTGATGTTACAGATATCTAGGAACGTAGTAGTAGAATTCATCATCCGGGCAAGGAACACTTAATAGACTTAGACTGCAGAATAATAACTGTACAGCACTGAGTGGATGGTTTTAATTGACTACATTAAAGATCTAAACTTGAACACACTGCTTCCCTTATTACTGATGATCAATTACAACACTGATGATTAAGATGTATAATTAGCAACTTTTCCACGGCACGTTTAATCAAATGGGACTGCGGAAGAATCCTTTCAATATACAGTATTTAACAGTGCAGTGTGTGAAGTTTCAATCGTCAGAAAAAGCCACAGGGTCCACGCATGCCCAGAGAACATGGTAACACACCAAAACCTGTATAGCCTTTTTAATCTTTGACCTCTATGGACCTCAAGTGACCTCTGGTGACCTCTGGCGACCTCTCATGTCTATGGCCCAATTGGGTCAGTGGAGCATAGTACCTAATGTTACCAAGTTTTGGAGGTTACCTATCAGAGTGCATACATTGAATGAGAGACAGGTTGAAGAGTGATGTTCAAGTAAAACTATTAACATCCAATGACAACTCTCTCCCAAAAGAAAGAACCATCTAGATTTTATATTGTACAATAAATACAGGACAGCTACATGGGCATGAACTTCCATCAAGCTGCCTTTCTTGGGAAAATGTTGTCACTTCATACTACTACCATAAGTGAAATTTTGGCCTTTGTCAAAAACAATAGGTACAGTATCCAATTTCCAGAATTTTGCATGGGATATGCACCAAGAGATATGTCCACTGTGCTGTGTTACAGGTAAACTTAAAAAACCTCTTTAATAAAACAGTTTGTCAACTTGAATGCTGGTACAGTATCTATTTTCTACCATAGAGCAAGCAACCGAAAACAATTTGCTACAATCCTTTTTCCTACATTCAAATATCTATTATTTAGATCAGCAGGTCAAACTGCCTCTTTCCATTTATAACAAACATTTTGGTATCAATTTTGAAATTAATTTTCTCAATTGTCAACATCTGCAAATTGCTGACAGAAACCACAATACATGTTATAAATGCTGTCCTTCAATGACTCGCATACAACATACATTATGAGCTTTAAGCTTGCTGATAAGTTCATATTAAAAAGTATGAATCCGTCTAAAGAAGAGAAAGACAATCACAAATTTTTGTTTTGCTTCCAAATTTAAATAAAAACAAACCAGAATAGAAAACAAAGCAATACTGAAAGGCCCACATTGCCAAGTTTCTCTCTCTCTCTATCTCTTCTCTATTTCTCTGATCAATTGAAAGAAAAAGAGATGAAAATAGCCAAAACTAGAATTATTTGGGAGAGTTGTCATGACAACCAAACAATATCAACAAATTGTTAGCTTTTAATACTTAAGGAGTATTGATAGATGAAGCTGCAGGTTTCTATACAATCAAACACGAAGTTGATGAAAAAAGCTATTTTCGGACAAAGTAATATTGACGAGGCAGCGTTCAAATGTGTAGGTCATACTGGTTCTTTCAAGTGCACTGTATATCTTGCACTGTATATTATTGGCATGGGGATAGTCACCATGTACACCGAACGCTGTAGGTACGGATAAAAAACCTGACGAAAAATGTACAAGATTTTATGATGCCATTCACTAATCCCATAACGAGCAGCACTTGTACCCTGATAAAAAAATTATGTAAATATGGCCAGAATTACGAAAAAGTGCAACCACTTCATTACTGCGGCAATAGAGATGTTAACGCTGCATGTAAAGTGTACTGGTTTCCTATCAAACTGATCTACTGTACAGAATCCACTAGTCTACATGTCATACATGTCAAATCCTCGACCATGTTCATATTCTGAAGGACATCCTTCTATTTCTCAATACACTCCCCCGCTCTTGTTACATTGCTTATTCCTTTGCTTACTATTCTTCTTAATCGGGCTTTTGTTAGCTACAAACCTTTATGCATATGAGACTTTGAGAACAAAAAGAGGTTTACTTTAAGAATGCAAGCATTAGATAGACCATACTGTATCTTTACTTTATTACCCAATCTGTCACTAACGTGAATACAGAACTCATCATCGTCCTATGGTAACACATGGTAACATTTACTACTACATTAGCCATATATTACCCCAGCATGAGATATTTGTATGGTACCAGGGGCTTGTTACCAAAATAAAATTCATTTTGATCAACAACTATCTCTACATGGAATCATTTCGTACAGTTTGGATGTCTGGAGTGCATAAACTAGACTGGAGACAGGTAAGAGAGGGAATCAAGTAAATCAAAATAGTTCATGAGCTCTGACAAGTCAAGTTTCATTTCAAACGCCAAGACGAAAATGTCGAGGGAAATTTGGAAAAAATCCCAATTTTCAAATTTGTTTGGGAGGCAAAATGTATGGAATGGAATACTTGCTAATTGATGCACACTTATTGATTAATCTGGGAGTTCTATCAATTTATAGGTTGTGCTTTGAACAAGTTGTACTGTTTTTACCAATTACCTTCAAAGTTGACATTTAAATTTAGCCTGAGTCCAGTTGTGACACTTAACAAGATTGCAACTGGAACCCTTTCATATCACACAGAACATATACCAGCTACTTACTGTACTTTCTAAAACATCCAAGATGTAATACCATTGTTTTTTATCATCATCCATCCATCCATCCATCCATCTATCTATCCTAGTTTTGTTGCCAAAGACATAACCCATCTCAACTAGACCCTAAAATGTTAACAACCTCCCCTCTAAGTTAATGCTCTGTAGGTCAGGGGTCATCCAGAAAGCATCAAGTTACTTTTAGTGAGGATGATTCTAGGCAGACAAGCCTGCAAATGTTTCCAGGGTCATATGTCTGGTTTTTTCTACAAGTCTATTTTTAGATTCATGCTTCCTTGTACTGTAGCTAGTAATAAATTTTAGGGTACAATACTAACTACCATACATACATCTACTGTATGCTAGGCAAACACATGTGCTGTGGATGTAGATAGAGGGTTGTGTGCTGGAGTGCTGTATCCAAACCAACACTACTTGTGTTAGTTCGATCTCCTTTACCAGCGAATACTGGTCAGGTATAGTAA
>JAAAKB020000021.1:1252939-1264193 GCA_010014835.2 Apostichopus leukothele | reverse complement strand
CAAAGAAGTAGCTCCGATATCGAGGATCTTATGTGCACGACCAAACACCTTTGAACTCGTGACTCAAAGACCGGCCTCGAGATATGAGAAAGACACATTGATATCAACCTGCAACAACTCCATGCTGGTAACAAAGTAAGACATCTTACCTTCAAGTTTGATTCAATAGGTTGAATAATTCTTGGCAAAAAGTGGCTGTATCTAAATAAAGAAACGGTCAATGAAATAAATATCCCTTATCTCTTAGCAGGAAGAGTACACCTAATGTGGAAAGCAACTTTCAAGCAATCAAACCAAATGAAATGGGCACGGATTTGATCCAACTATAACACATCACACACCATCCCCATCTACCCTCCTAGGAGATATCACAGACCATCTGTATCAACCCCTCTAGAAGACATCACCCACCATACCCACTGCAAAGGAAACATCACACACCATGCACAACAAAACATTAGAGGATATTACACACCATCCCTCGTCCATTCACTAAAAGACAGCACAAACCATCCCCACCAACAGCCCTGCCCACCAACCCACCATATGACATGCAATTATATCATCGACCCACTAGAGGATATCACACACCATCCCTCATAGATCTACTAATAAAAGACATCTTAAACCACCCCACAATGGGACATGAAATTCCATCATCTACCCACTAGAGGATATCACACACCATCCCTCATCCATCCACTAATAAAAGATATCACTGACCATGACCCTCCCCACCACCAGTCACCATGCTACCATTCCTTGAGTATTTTACCTTTCCACTCTCCATTAATCAATCAATCAAACACCCAATATTTCAAGTGAGTGTGTATGTTACATTGGGGGCTTCAGATAGCTAGCATGAACACTGTTTGCCCTCTCAGTATGTAACACATTCTCCACTGGTTACCCATCCATCTTGATAGTCTACAGTATCATCATCAATGAGTTTCCATTTTCCTCTACAGGCATATGATCTCAGCAGATGTGAAAGAGGAACGTGTAGGATGGATAGACGCCCTCAACCGAACCCTGCACGATCTCAGAATGTGGAACAAAGATGCAGCTGTTCCCAGAGAGTGAAACAGCACTGAGAGTAGTGTGTTTCTAAATATAGTTTTAATCAAATGTGGATACACCCTGCATACTTTATGTACAGGTCAGAAGATTGGCTTAATGTTGTCTCTAAGTCAGCAAAGTGTACCTTGACCAATAGAAGTAAAGATTTTACAGGCTATATAAACTATTTATGCACTCCACACATACAGTACTTCACTGAACATGCATGGTTTAAATTTGTTGTAAATTGTTTAATTGTATACCTACATATGGAAATTTCCACTGACCTTAAACCTGTGGGCCACAATATTGCATATTGTGTAATGAGTATGTGCAGATGTGTCGGCTAACTTATCATACAAGTTGTATAATTCTGAATATACTACAGATTGCATTTGAAGCCTTTTCCTCCCCAAATGATGACTACTTATACAGGATTTGTAAAGGTCGAGCTGCGGCTGTATAAATGTTGCTTAGCCAATTATATTAGTGTAGCATCCATATAGCTATTCCAGTCATTTCATGTAATGCAGCATGCAATTCATGATTTCTAGTATAGAGACTGATTTCAACTTTTTAACCTTTGTACTGATTTATCACAATCATGTTATCCTTTGTTATGTTGTCTTTAAAATTCCTGTCACTAATGACAATTTGTTTACTCCTCAGACCTATTGTCTTACATTAACATGAATATATGTTTTAAGCTCTAAGATCACTTCCATTGTTTATATGTCCAATCGGTCAGCTCGTATTTATACAGAATTTGACTTTGAGATACAAGGAGGGAGTAAATAAAACATCATAAATGATTGTCTCCTATAATCCAGCAAAAGTCTCAATCAGAGAAACTAAAATCCATTTTCATGTGATTTTTACTCATTCCATTAAGTGTTTCCTTGGTTACATGCAAAGGTTCTATTTCAGGATGAATTCAGTTATAAAAATATTGCTGAATTCTACTTCTGCCTTCAGTTTATGGCATTTTAAGTTTTGTCAGATATTTCTTTTAATTTACAAATGTAAGTTGTTGCCTGTGCTGAAGATCAGTTTAATAAGAAGCCCACACATTTTTTATCATCAATTATTAAGATAAGGATGTTCTCTTGTCTTAAATATGCACTTTTGCATTGATGTTTGTTCTACTTTTTGGTGCAATTTTTGAGAAGTTTATGAAATGTACCTGTTAAAAATCATTAGTTCTACCTAATGTAAGCCACTTAAACTACACCAAGAAAGTCCACCTCAGACCAATATTTCAGTTTTACAAATGAAAACATAATAACATTTGTGGGAGATAAATTTGCTTGAGGTCATATCATTATATTATGCATTACATGGCCTGCTGGTCATAATCATACAAAATACAGCATTGCCCGGTTTTTAGCAAGTTAAAGTCACAAATAAAGTTAACATGTACAGCAAAAAGATTGGGTAATACTATTGCGCAATTTCAAGGCATAAAATGTAAGCCACTTAAACTACACCAAGAAAGTTCACCTCAGACCAATATTTCAAAGGTTTGCAAATGAAAAACATAATAACATTTGTGGGATATAAATTTGCTGGAGCGGGATTTCATTATATTATACATTACACGGCCAGCTGGTCATAATCATACAAAATACAGCATTGCCTGGTTTTTAGCAAGTTAAAGTCACAAATAAAGTTAACATGTACAGCAAAAAGATTGGGTCATACTATTGCACAATTTCAAGGCATAAAATTCTAATCAAAAATCGACTCATTGGTAAGGTCTTTTGTAGTTCCAAACAGGATTAAGTTCTATGGACCTGAGCAGTTCCTGCACCAGTATGACATTATGAGGGCGGTTGAATTTATCCTAAAAGGTAGCTTTACTTTATTTTCTTACATACAAATCAAAAGTTTGTTTAACTTTCAATTATCTCGCCGCCACAGAAATGTACAGCACCAAAAAAAAATATTTAACAAACGCTGTATTCCCATAGGAACAGGTACTAGTTCTCTGCAATCTATTCGGTGTTGGTGCATCTTGAATTGAACATTTGCAGTTAGGTTTTTAAGTCATTTGAATGGAAATAATGGGATATTTGTAGTATTCTTGCATATTTTAGTAAATATTAAAATTTATTATGAGTCTTTGTCTTCTCTTTTGTGTTGTTGTTGTGTTTACATATAGTACGAGTTAAAGCATACTGCTTAAGAAACAAAATACATCATAAAATGGTCCGTAGATTGACCATGAAGGTCATCTTACTAGGGAATGGGGAAGAAGGGGGAGGAAAGTATTAATTAAGGAATATGTGAAATACGAAAGTATGCTGAACTTAGATCTGGTTCTAACCAGCAACCTCGACCACATTAATACTCACTGTTAGAAATTGAAATAGTTTTGTCTGCCGCCATCATTTGAAGGAAATTATCAAGATGTAATACGATGAGTGTTTCATGTTAATACTATAACCTGCCTTTTAAGTTCAACATCCTCCGAACGTGCTAGGAAGTCAAATAATTGCCACTCTTGTTCAAACTTTGAAGGACACATTTGCACTGCCACCGTGAACGTAACTCAACTCTCTGAGTCAGCTAATGCCGTTAAGTAGGTCTATATAATGTATGAGAATATTTGTAGTGTCAGAACCTAGAAAATTACCATAGAAAACATTCCACTCGGCACTCGCTAATATTTTGATGTGGTACTGCTGAACTTGAAGATTTCACGTAACGAGCAATCTAATTGGCTGAAAACTACGTAATTGCAAACCTGTTTGGGGAAAAACTAATCGCCTTAGGGTCAGGCAGGGGCATATCCATACTATTATTTCCATCACCTTCCTTCATTCAAATCGTACTTACCAAAGCTTATCACTAACGTTTTATAGTGACTCTTCATCCCTCAATCCTGCTATGTTCAGATAAGTTTTTTTTTAGTTCAGAACAACGTGTTTATATTCTTGACGAAATAGCATTTCCCGTTGCGAAGGCATAGAGACTTAGTTTAATGTAGAAGAAAGATAATGTGACAATCTGCAGCCCACAATCAAGACAAAATGGGTACCTACATGGTCCCCTCCTATGGTAATGAGAGCTTAATTCTAACAATTGAAAACATTGCAAGAATAGTCCGGGTCAAATTTCGTTTTGATATGTTTAAAGAGGAACATAATCTATGCATTCAGGTGAAATTTGCATTCAATTATTCCTATGTACCGTTTTTGAGTACAGTTGAAGATGTATATGAAATTCTACCAAAAGTTAACTTGAAGCAAACAGGTGTGATGTGATAGTTGCACACTGACAAATAATGTGTTGTTTTTTCTTTACTTTTCAGTCGATTGATTTGGATTGGATAGGGTTACTAGCTTGTCTAAATTGGATATGAAGTTTATAAAATACCAGTACCTATGGTACATTCACACTATGGATGCCATCTAATTGTGGAGTATAAAGTTAGACGTAAATTTTAAAGGAAAACAAAACATATTTATCAGTGTGCAACAATGACGTCACACCTGTTTGCTCCAAGTTCACTTTTGGTACGAAAGTTGGCAACTTCAACTGTCAATATCTCAAAAACGGTAAATAGGAATTGAATGCAAACTTCACCAGAATGCTTAGATTATGTTCCGCTTTAACATATCAAACCGGAATTTTGACCTGGACTATTCTTTTAAGCTAGCGTACCCCTTCAAAATTTAGATTATATGGTCACGGGCGAAAATGTATATTGGAATATAATCCTTTATTCTAATTTTCTGTCATCCGTCGTTTGGCTTTACCCTATCACCTCAATATCGATGTAATGAACATGAAATATTTACCCTATACCCCTATATATTTACCCTTTATCTGTAAATAATACGTAACTTTGGAAGTTACAGCGCTATAGAGAACAATAATACTTATACCAGGTGCTGCTATCGAGCTCCCTGGTTGAAACGATCATTCCTAGATAGTGTATCAGCGCGCAATTGTACTGCGCGGTAGCCTTGTGAAGACTCAAGTATAGCATCCATTAATATCCATTTATTTCATCAATTTAGCTTCCAAATAAAAGCTGATTGTTATAAAATTGTTTACATAAATATTTGAATGTTTATCAGGAGGATAATGCATTTAATTTGCTTTAATTACTCCTAACATAGATTACCTTCTGCAAAAGGTTTGCTTGTTGGTATCTGCAAGCAGATGTTACTGTAGAACATGTATCGACCCTGTATCCACTGTGCAGTGATTTTTCATCTGATCAACGTACAGTAAACTGCCGGATTGGTGGTGTGTTGTTTATCATAGCGTATAATGTTAGTCCGTGTTCCCTGCTTGGAAGTTGTAGTCGTGTGTTGACGTTCCTCATTTTCAGACCACCGTTTAATTTCTACTCCATTGTTTTTGCTTGTATTTTCTTCAACGTTAAAATGTAACATGGCTAATCAGGGTGTTTCTAAGTCGGGATTGCTGGAAGTCCTTGTTCGTGATCAGTGGTGCCGTGTTTTAGCGACTCTGGACGATGAAGCCCTGACCGTGAGTCTTGAAGAAGATGCCTCCCGCAGTGGAGATGGAATGCTCAATGGCCAATCTGATCGACATTTCATGTACAACAATGAAAACAGTCTTCCAGAAAATGTCGGAAATCAAAAACGCATCGTAAAAATCGAAAAGCAAGAGGTGGGCGGCCTTGGAATAAGTATAAAAGGTGGTAAAGAAAATAAAATGCCCATCATTATCAGTAAAATATTTAAGGGCCTGGCTGCAGACAACACAGAATCCTTATTTGTCGGCGATGCTATCTTGTCTGTGAACGGGGAAGATCTTCGAGATGCAACACATGATGATGCTGTGCGAGCTCTGAAAAGAGCTGGGAGAGACGTTACATTGGAAGGTTTGTAGCCACCCTCAAGTGATCTTTAATACTTCTGAATAATTTTTAGAAAAACTCTTCTCTTGTACATCCCTTTTAATTGTCATAATTAGCCTGGCTCACGTAGTTACCACATTAATTAATTTGCAGTACACAGTATCATTGGCAGAAACTTCTGCCTGAGTTTTAACTTACTGTAGCCTGTACTGGCTGTAGGCTACTGACAGTACTGTAAATTAATTATGGTCCAAATTAACGTAGGCCTAAGCCTACTGTAGAAGGTAAGGAGTAGTAGCCATGGTCACATGGATACAGTCAGTATGTGGAAGTATATGGAAGGACATTTGTAACTTAATTCAATCTATTGCTAAATTAAAGCCTGGATATATAGCCCATTGAACTTGGATACAACTATTTGCATATTGCATGTAGACATCATAACACCAGTGCTCAGTACGTGGCCAAATCACTAGGATATACAGTACAAGGCTATATGAGAGGTGCAACAAACTAGATGTGTGATTGATTTCAATTTCTGACACATTAGCTATTGAATACAAGATCAGTACTATATATGTGATAATACTTCACAGAAAGTATGGGCTTTTGATCTTCCATGGTCAGCTTTAGAGGTTAAGAAGTCTGTAGGTTACTGTACCAAATTTAAAACTGGTATTTTAATAGTGGACCGTTCTTTCAAACAGGGGTTTGAACTTGAAGAAGGGTTGCTATAATTGACAAAAGTAAGAAATGGAAAACAGCAATATCAACAATGTAAGCCATTCCATTGTCACCTGAACAAATTTGACATTTCATGTGTAAAAAAAAAAATACGTAAAGTTATGTCGAACTTTCAAAATGATATTAAACTTGCCAAATTTGGTCCAACCTGTGGAAGTATGGTTTAGTTAAATCTAAGTACTCTCCCATGGTAAGGTATATAAGTTTATACTTGTCCAGAACTTGGTGACCTCTGATATAAAACCACAGATCAAAAGTTAACTGAAGTTGTGATCAATACAGTAGAAGAGCAAATAAATGTTTGGATGGAACACAAATCGAGGAATCACCAAGGGTTACAAATCCTGCACTTATCAGAGTTCTCCAGCTCAAAGTTCCATTTCTTTTGCTAGGGTGCCAATCAGAATCCACAGTACCTTGAGTACCCTATAACCAGGGACCACACCAATTTCATGGATACAACCCAGAAAGTGGTACAAATTAGTGATATCAAGAGAAAATTGTAAATCTATGAATATTAATTTCATTGCAGCAATTCAGTTGGTTTCCATTGCAGTATTATATCTTAAAACATCCCATAGAACTACTTTGGGCTTTGGAAATTGAAAGCCACCTATAAATACTTAAATGTTTCTTAGTGTTGTCTACAAAGTACAGTATATGGTATTGAAAGAAAGGGGGTGGGGGGGGGGGTGGTAATGACAGCAGGTCATATTTGTACAGTGTGTCAGTGTTGGCTTTCAAAATTGATTATTTAAGCTCTATGTTTACTTTCAATACAAAATTTATGTTCACCTAGATTATTTTCCTGCATTATCAGTGTATTGTCTGATATTTTGTGCAGTTAGTGTTAGCACCCCCAGCATCACAAAACCTGGTTTGAAATGGAAACTGGTGTACATGTTACAAAACTTCAGAGGGCTTATAGTGCTTTGTCATGTACCAATATTATTACATTGGTATTAATATGTTCCTACAATTGTCTTTGTGTAAAAGATCTGGTTCAAGAAAGGTCAATACATTAGGAACATGAAATATTTGTATCACTAATTTTGCTATTGAAAATGACAGGGTTGAAGTTTGCACAAGTCGTATCTAGACAAATAATTTTGAATCAACGTAAACATCCATTGCATTTTCTAAAGTATGTGAACTTCACAAATTATTCTGTTTACACAGGCTGTAGGGGATGCATTGCATACACTATGTTGTAAATGACCCAAAAACTTGTTAGACTAAAATGGAAATGTTTGGAACTATAGGACGTACCAATGTATTCAAGATTATTACATCTTTGTGGCATAGATTGAATTAATATTGGCATACAGTGCATTAACCTACATGTACTTAAAATTTTGTTTTGGGCTCGTACTAAAGTATTTTAGTACACAAACAATACTCTGGTTCCCATTTAGTCGAAAGGGACAGTAATCTAGAGTAATTTGATGTCAAAGTTAGCAGATTCTCACTGACCAGAAAGCGTAAAAGTTCATTAACGTGCAGGTCACCATGTGATGTCATTCTGGGGAGTGTACCGCGAACGCGAAACAATAACAATGGACTTCCCACGTACTTCCCTTAAGTAAGTTAACCATTTATTAACTCATTCTTCCAATAAACATGCAGCTACGAGAGGAAGAAATGGTTGTTAGAATTGTTCACACATTTGTTAACTCAATTTGGGTAGCAATTCTTCAATTAAAAGTAAATTATGGTTAAAAAACTGCCTAAACGTCTGGTCATATTTCGTAAGATGCGCTGCTATTATAGGCCAGTATAGGATATTATAAGATATTGAAGGCTTGCGGCAATGGAATTGCCTACCTTGTGAAATATGTCGAAATCTCTTGTATATCTTCATTTGTTGTTGCAATTAATCGTGCCAAAATTGCAGTTAGTTTTCACTTTAGAGGATGCAATATTTTATCGAATCTACAAAATATAAAGCTTTGGGTATTTGTATGGCTTTCAGAAAGTGCAACTCCACAAAAGCAGATACACATGCAAAGGGAACACCACGGTAAGAAAAAGGGCCTGATAGATTCCATATAGTATACAAGTTTCAAAAATAAAAAAATGTGAAAACTTTCACTGTCTTAGTACAATATATACCGTACATGCCTACAATACCATGGATGTACAATATTCATCCAGTAAGCTTGTCGTTTTATTGACCGATCAGATGGCGATACAGAAACATCAATTCTTCCATTTTCATTTCACATGCTCCTTTTAATGATGCGCCCACCAGCCACTCTCTTTGGGCTTCTAACTAATTTTCCATTCTTCCAAACACTGGAAATGTGTTTTGATGACAAACAGTTTGAAAAAGCATGAAAGAAAAATCAGTATCCATGACAACTTGGTAGGGCACTGAACATTTGATTTATTTTAGTATATTTTTCATATTGATTTTATTTGCCAACTTGCCAACATTTTGACATATATACAGTATGAACCTCCAATGTTTAATATGCTGAGTATGTATTTGGACCTTTTGACTGCCTGTTCAGTATTCTGTGCTGCAATGAAATGTTTGTCTGATATCTAGCTTCATTACCAACAATGCATATGATATTGCTAATGAAGTTTTTTTTTTAGATTAAAAATGGAAGAAAAACCATGTATATATATATGACAAATTAAACATTAACCAGGAAAGCCCGAGCTGTGTTTACCAATAAAGTAAGACAAGAGCTCTCAGTACTACGGTAAGTGTTATTGGCTTTCTGGCTTGTCACATGATACATACAGTACCTACTGCCGTTCTGTACTGGCTATCATCTCTGCATCGATGCCGATAATTTAGGGAACCACGAATTGTGCTGACAGTGACAATTTGAGTAAATTAAAATCACACTCCTTAACTGTGTACAGTGCTAGAAGATTAACGTCACAAACTTCAATGTGAGGCCGTTTTTTTTGGTTTTTGCAGTGTATATGTACATTCAACTTGTTTGAAGTGATGTGGTTAATGCAGATAGCTACTTGCTTACTGTACATTAGTGTATAGAACTCCCACGGTCTCTCAAGATGTGAGATCAAGTCAGTGGGAGCCTGTAAAATCTCATACTGTACTCTCTGTAATTGTGGGAGAGAGAGAGAGTGAGTCAGGTCACTAATTGACTCTGAGAGATCTTCTCACTTCAGGAATTAAAAGATTCCTCTTGATCATGAAATACTTTACCTTCAACTTCAAACATCATAAATAATGGCAGTAATATTGAAATTCCTCAGGATGTGTCGTGCAATGAACTGATGTTGCATGCTGTACAGTAGATGTTTCATATGGGGGGGGGGGGCAATTCAATGGGAAAGTTTAAACTGCAAGTAGGTAGTCAACTACAACACTGTACTGTATGGACTGTACATGGCTTCATAGTGTATGATATACTGATTGTGGCCAGCTGAATGAGATACCATAAACTGCATACAGTATATATCTGGATAATTTCATATTGCACAGTGTGGTGCACACACATACATACATGAATGATGTTTAGGGGAAGAGGGGGCAGCTGAATGGGATTGCCTAATCTACTTTGTTGAAGTTACTCCTCTCTAATTACATCCAGTACAGTATGTACCTAGATGCACTTTCCTCTTCTACTTCACCTACCAGATCCCTCACTGACCTGATCATAGCAATCATCTGTTCTTATCCCTCACTGATCTGAATATAGGGATCATCTTTTCTGATCTGTCACATATCTGATCATGGTGATCCTCTATTCCAGTCCCTGACTGATCTGAATATCTTGGGGATCATCTTTTCTGATCTGTCACATATCTGATCATGGTGATCCTCTATATTCCAATCCCTCTCAGATTTGAATATTATAGGGATCATCTTTTCTGATCTGTCACATATCTGATCATGGTGATCCTCTATTCCAATCCCTCTCCAGATTTGAATATATAGGGATCACCTTTTCAGATCTGTCACATATCTAATCATGCATGTGATCCTCTATTGCGATCCCTCACAGATCTGATGATACATTATTGCAGTACAGTACTACTGGATAGTGCTGTATACTGCAGTTCTAAGGCCTGTCTTAACATGAGCTTGCTTTCAAAGTGCACTGTACATTAGATAACCATTGCATTTGATCAAAGTACAGTCAACCTGCTCTCGATAGCTCTATCTGAAAATATCAAAAGTCTCAACGTTCAGATACTGGATACATCTTCACAATATTGCTGGCTCAAGTTACAAATGGTTGTAATCAGAAATTCTCTTTGTACATACTGTACAGTTAGTTGACCTTCATAAGTTGAAGTGCAGCATGACTATTATATATAGTGTTGCGCCGATATCACCAATATCGGTTTTGGCCGATATCCGATATTATCATCCCAATATCGGTCCGATACCGATACGATACCGATATTTTTTAACAGACAAAATAAAGGCAAAATCGTACTTTTAGTCATGCATACATTCACAAATAAATCTTCAAGTAAACAACAAAATATGGTGTTTTGTTTTCCTTTTGTCCTAAGTTGAAAAGAATGACTTTTTTCCTGGTTTTGAAAAAGAGAATGGTAATTGAAATCCAACCGGAATCTTTTTCACTGCAGCGCTGCACACGATAATAAAATGGACGCAGT
>JAAAKB020000021.1:1232511-1242897 GCA_010014835.2 Apostichopus leukothele | reverse complement strand
GGATTGGATAGCCCGTCCCCAGAGTGTCCCCCCCCCTCGTCTTCTCTGTCTCTCTCTCTTTGCGATTTATGTTCAATTTAAGTGTTACGCCTGAACATTGAATGGAACGGCAACATAGATTTATTTAATTGCCTGTTAAAAAAAATAATCCATAATTTAAACAAAAATGTATTCTTTCTTTTTTTGACTATTAATCATCCGATTGCTACTGTTCTGTAAAGTTTCTACGTATCTGACTTTTATTTTGTAAAATTCTGATAAATGCCTTTATATAAGAATTACTATTATTATTTTATTTATTTATTATTAATTTCTATTTTTGTTATTATTTCCTTTGTTTAGTTAATTATATTATTATTATTAATATGTACGATATGTTTATCCATAAATGATATTTAGCTAAGATGTTTGTACATGAAAGTATAGAACAATGCAACGCGCGATGTTTTCAGTCAAAGTACACTTTAATATTGCAACAAAGGTGAAAGATAATAAGTAACAGAAAAATCCGATAGAATATCGAAATGTTCCCCAACCCTCCCTCCCCACCCCCTCCCCAAAATAATAATAATAACTGCTCTACAACAAGCAGGTTATAGTTTTACTATCATTCTCTCATAGTTTACTATCCCAATAACAAATAAAAGACATTTGCAAGCAAATAATATTTTGAATTCGCAAGTTGGTAATACGTTTAAAATTTGCTGTCCTTTTTGTATTTTTTAGCGAATGACACAAAGAAGTTCAGAAACAATGCTCATTATTTTATTACATTGAACCCTCGCAACTGGGTAAACAAATTGTTATTATATAGAACATGCTTAATGTAAAAACAATTCTTATTTTCGATGAGGTTAAGGCAGATAATGGAGTGGCGAAGTAAGTATATCAGCCGAAGTTTACATCTCAAATATATCTCAAAAGCTGCCTAACAAAGACCTTCTATATCATGTAAGCACCTATGTGCACATCTAACACAGTCTGTACGACATTGGACATGGATATGAATCAAACGACTTAACCGTGTTTGCTTGCCGGACAGAAAATCGAACTTAATCGATGGTTTTTCAGACTTGCTGAAGTCATTTACCCAACCCGGATTGATAATAGCGAGCGTAGAATACTTCCAACTCGTCCCTGTGTAATACGTACGCACCCAAATAACGTTGAAGATTGTAATGGTCCCGCAGTGATGAAAACATATAAAATACATAGAAAAACAAAGAGTTAAGCATGGCTATCTTTTGACTACAGAGCAGGGATGTATTATTTTGTTCGTTGTCGTTCGTTTCTTTTACGAATTGAAGCCGCATATACATATGCACAGTCCATACACACACCTGTAAACCGGTAACCAAGCGCTTAGGCTGGTCGTTATCCTATGCATGTAAGAAACTTCTCATTGAATTTCAAGGATCACAATATCCCTTTATAAGATGCCACATAGGTAGACCATATACATATACCATATAGATATATCACCCACAAAGTATGTTCATGTACAAATTGTGATGTTAGATAGTATACCCACTGCACCAGGAACACCTTCTGTTATACAAAGATCAATATGTATGCCTGTTTGTACGTTAGTCAATGCATGCTTCCTTCCATACTCCTATAATGCAGTACGTTTTCGCTAATACTTTACACAGTTATCTGTAGGTTGCAAGACGCCTAGCTTAACATATCACACCTTTCCTCCTTAGGCTCATGTATCATATCACTGTTCACAAATTCACTTGGCATCCACTCGTTATTTTATCGCAAATTGTATTAAAATTACTTACCCTTATTTTTGGGGGGTTAAATCCAAAAACGTGTGAAATTTCATCGACTGATTGATTTTCACTGATCTTAATTTTTCCTTTATTAAGAACGAATTCAGTGATCTTTCTTGAATCCTATCTTGATTCAAGTTTTCCCTATTTTGATCTAGAAATTCGGAAAGATATAATAATAAAAAAATCTCAAAAAGTTTCAAAACATGAATTAACCGTCGGCTATTATAGCGCAATAAAAAAGGCACTTTGCCTGTAAAAGAGGGACACAATGTCACGTTTTTATCAATAATCAGTGTGACTGATATTGCTGTGAACAGACTGCAGAGGGGGACTGTGTGAAACGTCACAGAAAGTTTCCATCCATAGTAATAAATAGTGTATCCTTGGCAATTCACGTGATACTATTTACACAAGTTGAATAATGTTAACGGTGCTGTTTTCGCAATAGGCTATAAGCATCAAGATTTGCTTTTATTTTCAACAAATCTCTGTAACAAACTTTCTGGTTGCGGCCTTTGATGCCTTTGCGGGAATACCGATGGCGTAATAACCGATAATACGTAAATACGTTCCAGCTTGCATGTGATGTGTGTGTGTGAAATATATATATTTTTCTTCCTTGCAATTTTCAACTGTTCTATCGAACAATATCCTGTTTTGACTTTTCTCCTGTGCTTTCGTATTCTCTCTTATACAGTCTCCCTCACTGTGTTGTTTCTTTGTGATATCAACTGATCCCAGAATTCCCTTGGCATTCGTACATCCGTCTTTCTCCAGATTGTAAAAAAGTTCGCCAACATCACTCTTGGGGTAAGCGCTTGAGCAATATTTCCCAAAAGTTTGATAATTCCACGAGGCTACTAACATTACACAGAGGAGAGTAAAGCCTAATACTCCTTCAAAAAAGTTATTATAACAGCCAACCGACCGGGGTCCTTTCTCTACATCATAGAGACTCCAAGAAGTTTTTGTGAGAAAAGAAACCGTTTTACCTTTTACCGTGTCGAGCCTGGGAATGCTTGATGCCGTTTGTCTCACGACCATCTCTGGTTTGAAAATCTAAACAAGGGTAATATTTTGCTGCGGATTGTAGTATGTGTATACATAACAGCGGCATGTATTTATATCCTTGTATACAACATAAAACCGACAAGAATAAACAACACGTCAGTCTCTCTCTCTCCCTCTTTCTCTTCCCTCCCCAACTCTCTCTCTCACCTGTGCCATCTTTTCACTCACTTTCCCTCCACGTGTGGTGATTAAAATCGGTACAGTTTATAAAACAAAGTTGTGTAAAGTGTAAATCACGACTAAGCGGTTCCTAATGACCCGGGTATAGAACCGCTAATGAAGGACGAAAATGTACGATGGGCCCTATCGGGATTGAGGCACCCGGATGGTTATTGGGGAAGCTTAGAGAAAATATGGGTTGTTATATACCTTCTTCCCCAACAACCCCTTACGATTTTTTTGTGTTTTTTTTTTGTTTTTGCCTTAACGTGGCCTCGTCCCAAAATCTTAACATCAACTTCTCGCTTTATCAAGACTTTCAATCGGTTTGTATACTTCGTGAGACAAAGTTTATAACAGAAATATTTCTTTGTATATAAACTAGACAAGTGACTGTTTCCAAACTGTTTACACTGTGCCGGGGAGCCAGTCAGATGTTTAGAGCTGATACGAGGGTCAAGATATACAGGGAGAGGTAAAGGAAACAGTCCATGCGAAGGAATATAGGGAACGTTTGCCCATAATCTAAACACACCAATACTGATGACAAGATATAAACTAAAGACTACTGCAGCAGCAGTCTAATTGTAAATTGTTTAACTGTAGCAGGGCTTCTCCAGTTTACAGTTTATTTAAAAACTCTCTTAATATTTATATAACAGGATTTACAAGTGTTTAAAAGATACCGAATGCCTCTCCGGCAGCTGACGCTGATAGAAAAATCAGTTTTGTCGAAGTTGCCGAGCGAGTAACACCTCAGATTTTATACCTAGTATATAGTTCAAATCCCAAATTCTGCCAAAACGTTAAATATATATATATAGCCTATATATATTAAATACATTTCTAATGTTTTCAAATTTCTTGATTTCATAATGAGATAATCATTCATGGACACTTTCTGAGTGGATTGCGCGATATATAGGTTACCTTTTTCATACAAGGAATGACGATTTTGACCAGAATCGAACTTATAAGGATTTAAAAAAAAAGCTATTTAGATCTTATCATGGCCACTTTCTATGTCCGTGACTACACGTATGTCATTCATATAAAGCTTACGAGCTGAAATATAAAAAAAATTAAAAAGGGATTTCTGCTCGATCTTTGTCGGGTTTTGTTATCATCCCCTCTTGTGTCCACAAGGAACCCAGGAGCGACCTTTCACCTTTGGTTTTATCTTCTCAAGCTTTCCACTTTTCTAGAAACAACCTCGTAACATGTTTCAACGCCCTCAATCAACACCTCTTGGAATCGTATCGGAATTAATTGGAATATTAATGGAATAAGCGCAGCGACACCTTTATTTTTCATCTTTATATTAATGTATGTGTACATGGTCGAGATCTATACCGAATAGTACAGCCAACCAGCAGCAACAGCAGCTCTCTGGAAAAGCTCGCCTTTTGGCCTGCTAGGATCATATGCAGGCTGGACGTGACGTCACAGAGTCATTACAGCCATTTCAGGTTTCCTGTTTTCCGCAATTCTTGCGCATCTTTTCATTCTAGGTATACGGTCAGTGCCAGGTGGGGAGAGTATTAGCTTATTTTCTTCTTTATGGTCTTAGTTTCAGAAATTAACAACATTATTTTAATTGTGAGGCAATTGAAACCTTAAGCATACAACCGGGGTGTCAAGTTTCAAGCAGTAATATTATTAAGAAAGAAAATATCATACTTTCTCTATTCGTCTTCTTCTTCTCCTTTTTTATTTCCTTTTAATAAAAAATTAGGACAAGAACGGGACGAACACTTATTTTTGAGACTATTATAACTAGTAACAATTCGACGATTTCAAGTACGGAATGTTACAATGGAATCAATCTGTAAGGGAATATTAATTAAAATGGAATATTAATTAAAATGGAATATTAATTAAAATGGTTCCGAATTTGTTGAGACTGCTAGTTTTCGTGTCCCTATAGAAGCTTCTATGGTCCATTGTTCAAGTTGCAAAAATGCAACTATCGAGCGAAACCTATAGTGAGACTTACTGTACACACTACTAACGGTTAAATGTCAGTTCCAAAACAACCACTTTACACAACCATTAAAGTAGACCACTGAACATACGTATATCTAATAGGCATATGTATTAATTGAGCCTATGTTTTGTGAAATGATTTTAAATGTATTAAAAAGCCTGTAAAGTGACAAAAGTGCTACATATGCTAAAAACAGTCACAAAGTTTCAAACACTTTATTCAAGAGTTTTTCAATATCCGGATGCAATGTTGTGATAATCGTTAATTTCAAAACTTTGCAGAGTGTTAGAATGAACATATGATCCCCTCTTGAAACACTGAATCTTGCAGAGCGTTAGAATGAACATATGATCCCCTCTTGAAACACTGAATCTTGCAGAGTGTTAGAATGAACATATGATCCCCTCTTGAAACACTGAATCTTGCGTCGAATAAGATCAGAATTAAGTTTGTGGAAACAATATATTACGTAATTCTACCAACATCGCATTTGCAACGAATATTGAAACATAAATACCCCCCTCCCCAGCACAAATACTAAATGAGGCAATAATAAATCCATTAAATTTTGGAAACACAACTGTTGTTTTTTTTGGTGTCATTCAAACGCTGTAATGAGGAAGGTCTCAAATTGTTTTAGCAAACATATATCTTCTAATGTTATTTGTGTATAGGCTCTGGTAACCGGTTGAATATCAAAATTTGTTTCAATTTATTACGTGACTTGTTTTAGAAAAAAACCGCAACGTTGCAATCTATACAACGCAAACTATATCAATGACAACCTTAATGTGATATTAATGAGGATAGCAGTGCTTGTTACAGTATTTAATATAGTTAACATTGATTGTACTAACAGTGCAACGGCATACGTAACAGTAATATACAGTTCAACAGTTACTTACATAAGCAATAATGCTTCGGTTTGATTATAAAAGTACAAAGGCGGAGTCTAAAAATAAAAATGGCGTCGATACAATTTAAGTTATATTAAGTACCGAATACCGTATTCCTATATCATAGTTAATGATTGCAATAAAATAATGAATGTTTTGTTTAAATTTACTATTGTCTTTATTTTTCATGTCAATTATCAAATCCCTTAAAAATATCAAACGCTTTGCCTATTATCGACTTTATGTTTGTTATTATTATATTTTGTGGTAAATAATTCTCTGTTTTTAATAAAATGTTGTTACTTTATTAACTGTCTGATTTCCGTTACTTTTGGAATTGATGAATTTTAAATACTTATTAGTTTTCAACCATGAGAAATTTCAAATAACAGCAAAAACTGGTAAGGTCATTTTTTGTTTCCAATGTGCATTTGTTTTTAAAAACTTGAGCTAAGTTGAAGAAAATCGACGAACGCAGCTGTAGATGTAAACACCAAGGTTGCGAGTGTATTTTGTCTTTGTGCATGCTTCTCAGATAAACATTTTCAAGCAAGAACTATCCGTCAACTACAATCATAAAAACACGGTATAATTTCAACCGGTTTCGCCAGGCAGCAGCAGTCGTACATTTTGCAGGCTGTGATAATAAAATTAATAAAAAGAATTTACGCACTAAAGTCACAAAGTTCGTAGATGCCTGTCAGAATCAAGAGGAAAATAAATTAACCATAAAACCATAACAAATACTATTCGTTTGAAACATTTCTAAATTATATTAGATTATATATTGGAGGGTGTGGTGGATCTGGGAGAGGGAGGGGGAATTCGATATCCATAGCTTCGCCTGCACCACACCCCGCCACACAAACAGAGTACAAGGTATTATTGAGTATAAAAATGTGAACTGCACATCAATCCTGGCTCCATTCTGCAGAATTTCCCAATAGCAGACTGACTGAATTAATCAATTTGGTTATTACTCTTTGGCTATTTCTAATTAATAGCGACCTTGTGTTTAAAATTTAGTGCAAAGCTTCTGATTGGTTCGCAAACCTTTTAAATTCATATTTAATGAACTGGTGGGTATTTGGTATACTATAGTGTAACAGATTACAGTATGCTTCAAGGCACGATATTTTCCAACACGACAATGTCATATAGGTTGAGTCACGCTTAACGTATGATTACTTTAGGCAAAATTTAAATCTTCATACGTTACATAAAAGAAAAGAAAAAGTTAAGAGATAATATTTTTGGGCGCAAGCATTTGCAGATTTCACAATATTTAGTTTCATAAATTCTAATTCTCTGGTGGTCCCTTAAGGCTAGATTGGTAATGACGTCGGGAAGAGCTTGTCTGAAATTTGATAGTGAAGCCATTGTTTTACAAATTCTAATAGCCCAACGAAAATATGTTCTTTTGACATTATACATAGAACACCCTCTAGTGATATCCAACATTATAGTTCTTGACAAGTTTTAAGTGCATTGTGGAATGTTATTTGAGTTGATGAAAGCCTTATGTTTTCCTTTTGAGCTTTGTGTTGCATCTGAGAAACTGACCTGATGATCTGTTAGACTTAGTAGCCCAGTCACTTTAATTGATGATCCTCGTGATTTTTAGAGGCACATTTTTAATTAAACAGTGCACAGAAATACAACATGGAGTGACAATGGAGCCTTTTAACGAACTGTAGCCTATCAACATGAACTATCTGCCTAAAGTCATTTTTCAAACAAAGAAAGCGACTACAAATACAATCAATTGATATTTACATACCACATTCCTCCGACGAACCTGTACACAGTTGAAAAAAACAGGGAAAAGGGAATGTTTTGAAGTCATCGCTATACAACTATGCAATCACATCGCTAATACAATTCAACAAAACCTACTGTTCATTATAAAATATACGATATTAATTTTCACACAATGCAAAAAATACTTGTGGAATTAAATTGAAGTAAAGAAATGATAAGCTGATTATTGTAAATTTCATACGATTTAGGGTGAAGAATACAAATAAGTAAGAATAGCTGTGTTGTAGGTAGATTTAGATGATATGTAACGAATATAACGGTTACCGAGGTTATTACAATACCAGTATACGGCGGACACAATTAACAATTAAAGTGGGTATCTACATATACGCTGTGTAAGAGCATTGCACATTTTTCAAGCATCTCTACTTTTCTACTTTTGAATATTTTTCATAAAAACGGCCAAAGCAGCACTTTTTCAATACATTTTTTCTACTGTTCAAGAAAATGGTACTTTTAACTGTCATGACTTATTTCTCAACAAACGGATTTAGCAAGGAAAGAAAATGAAAGAGTAAACCATTTATTGACAAGAACGGCACTTCTCATTTATTTGCAGGAGCCTTTTTCCCTTCTCTTTTTAAAGATGGCTTTGGGTGGAAAGAGGTGAATTACCGAACTCATGTCATGAATGAAAACATTGAAGATAATATACGCACTTTTTAGGCAGCTTAATGGGAACTCTGTTAGGATCAAGACAAAAGAGTGATACAGAATAATTGTAACAGTTCACATTTCAAATATTTCATTCTCTACTTTCATGCTATCATGCATGTTATTATTTTGAATATTCTAAATACACAAAATGATATTAAGTTATACAAAGTTTTAATATCAACTTAAAACAACTGCATGATCTGCTATCAATGGGTTTCTATAGAAGCCATTTTCCCACGTTGGTATGCTCGTAATGATCAAAATGACCCCTGACCTTTGAACCTATGTAGGCACTAGATCCAATGACCGGGCACATACTAGGTATTTGAAGTTAACCGATGGTGAAGGAGTAGTTCGCGTAAAGACACTCCCCCCCCCCCAAAAAAAAAATCAAACTACTTCAAATTCGCATGCTAGGTATGTGGAAAGTAACAGTATGTAGCGCCTACGTGATAAATGACGTCATAGGTCAAATAACCCTAAAGGCAACATTTAAGTGCTGTAATTATTCGCATACCAAAATGGCTGAATCCCTAAAGTTAAATTCAGAAAAAGAGGATTTGGGTCATAACGTTTATCATTTAAACTTGGTGGATATGTATCAGCACATTGTATGTATTGCCTCCGTGCATTGACAAATGGCCGCAACCCTCGCACCCTGTAAAATGTCAGATAGTTTACAGCTTAGGCATTAATTTAAAACCGGAATGCAAAATGCATTGAGGTTTCGATGACTTTATTCTACAAGAGTTGTGCTTGTTCACCAGAAATAGCCCTTATAATATAAATTTCCTAAACCACTTTTTTTGATACAATTACACTATGGCATGATACACACATGTCAGTCTACTGTACGTGGCAATACACACCTCTACCAAAAAAAATTGAGTTCTATTCCACATAACTCATTCACATGCTTGGCATGTAAAGTGTCCAATTTTCCTCAATTAAGACAATGTGTTGACAATGTCTTCTGGTGACCTCAGGTGACCTTTGACCACCACGAAAAGCCATAGGCTTTTTCTCAATACGATGCATAATCATGTTAAGTGTAAACAGTATTCATGCTTCCTGTCATGAGATATCGTTTTTGAAATGCTGGGCGTCACATACACATACACGCAAACACGGGCACACACACACCCCATAATGGCTGCATAGGTTTCTCTTGTCATCCAAACCCAAAAGAAGTTTAGGTGATCTAAAGTTTTCCACGTAGTAATTCAAACATAATAGTTGAGTGAATGTGTATAGAATGTAGTGCCTCAGTGATAAATGACATCAATACGTCAAAGGTTAAATATAAGCAGTTCGGCCAGTACGCATATACCGAAATAACAAATTGCCAAAACACATGAAGGATATCAGGTCAACCAAAAGTCACATGATCAAACCAGGTCAAAAGTCACTTTGAGCTCAGTGGGGGCGAAATACTTTAGATTTAATGATAAACAATAATACCGATGGACTTCACACTTGATGTGAGCAAGGGCATATGATGTAGGGCAAACGTTATTATGACAATATAGTTACAAAACCATTGGTTAGACGTGAAACGTTAATAAAGAAAAACAGCTATTTGGTCATGACACGTACACCAGAATGACCGAAACCCTCAAACCCATCTACGATATTGGAAGATGAACGTTTACATAACAATAAAACGTCGAAGGCCACATGATCAATGGAGAGATCAAAGATAAAAGTAAGTCAGATTCATGTAAGAAAGAATGTGGCGAACAACTCATTCTTAAACCTCAACCTTGATTGTTGAGTGTATGACGATCGCTGTGTCCCCAGATTGAAGTGGTCATATACCCAACTGTGGCCTGCAACTCCATGGATTACCTACTTCTTACAACAAATTTAAAAGGATGAGAATGCTAGCAAGGCATACCCTAGTGAAAGTGAACAACATCATCCACCATTCCCAACCCCACCCCACCCCAGCCCTCCCTTTTCACTTTCATCCCCCCCATGTTCCGCCTGTCTCTGCCTCCACCCACCTCTCACC
>JAAAKB020000021.1:1217084-1232411 GCA_010014835.2 Apostichopus leukothele | reverse complement strand
GACAAGATTTCAAACCTGCTGTGAGTATCACTCAAAATACCTTTGCACTCCATAACACAACAGCATATTCCTGTACTTTTTCCTAATCAAATTCAACGATCGAGTTATTAGTGGAAATTAATTTAATTCTCAACATCTCGTTAACTGGGCTTTATACGTATTTAAAAGCAAGCTGGCAAATATGTCATACTTTTAATTTTAACTTTAAATTTCCATTACTTAATTATAAATGAAAAAAAAAGAAATGAAATGAAACTGTTGATGCTAATGGACAACAAATATTTCTGACTTTTCTTTGTCGAACGGCAATCGAAAACATATCTATAACGCGAGAATAGAAAAATTAAAAATGGAAAAGCTTATAAAACCGCATTAATCAAGGATGTTAAACGAAGAATCTAAGCAGTTGGAAACTTTCATTAATTATTTCAATGTATGTGACTGTCAATAAGGTATGAAAGTACTAAAACTTAACGAAATGTCTTCGTAACGAGATTGTTATAATTTATGGAATACTATCAGCCTTCATTTGTTTTCTTATCTGGTAAGCAAGTTATATTTGGTTAATATTAACTGATATAGAATTAGAATATAAAGTGCTATACGTGAATTGAAAACATTAATATTATTATGTAAGATGATCCACTTTTGTAGCATTTCAGATGGTTTATTTTTACCGCAATAAAAATATGAACACCGATATAATCAGGCCGTGAATAAACAGCTCACTCTTTTCGAATTCAGCAAGTTGAATGCCTCTATGAGGGAGCAGATTGGAGTATATAGTTGGAGGGGCAATCGTGGGTAGTTTTTTAGGGGCTGGATATGGGATTGTTTACTATCCTTCCGATAGGAAGGCAAGAATAAAAATTTCCATTCGTCTTAACCTGGTGAGCATAAAATGAATGAAACTCGTAATATAGAAAAGAAGTTATGTTACAAATATGACCGCGGTTAAGAATTTAGTACAATTTATTTCTTGTTGCTCTTTTCTTCTTTTTTTCCACTTATTTTGTAATTTGATGTGTGTGAGAGTGGGTGTCTTTTTCCTTCCTTCAACATGGGCGATTAATAAACCCATGATTCCTTTTTTTTAAATAGAATACCCTGTTGCCGCCTATGCGACTCATTAAATAACGATAATCAATAGTTCAAACATATATTCTTTTACAATATCGTCAAAATATTTCAAAACTGCCGTTAAATAATATCGAGTCAATTCCGCCCCAAAAGAAGGATCGAATTTCGTCAAGTGATTTTTGAATTGTTCAGACTGCGTATAACGAAAGGTCTCAATCACGAGGGCGTGCAACATTTGACCAGAGAATCCCAGGCTTCAATGGAAATCCAGTGAAAGTTAACGAAACACACACACACACCTCTCATGCACATTAGCCTAGACACACCCACATACGCGATTATTTTTTATGATATCAAAGAATTTACAAAGGTAACTGAAGTCAACTTTTGATAAAAAGTTTCTTTTTTCATATGTATAATAGTAAATGAAAAGTGCAAGAAAAATCAATAATACAGAAAGGAAAGACAAAGAGAGAATATTCCATAATTACTGACATGAGGAAGTTTGTGAAATCTAAAAGTATTTTTGCTCCACGTATGTTCTGATGAATGGAGGCATTTGTTTTTTAATATCTAACAAGTTTGTATAACTTTCTCTCTTTCTTCCCAATTTCATTACTTATAAACAATGTTTTTCCTCGTTCAGGACAAATAAAGTGTTGACAATTGTTGATGTCAATTTTATCATTTTTTTTCCTTCTCATTTACAAAAAAATATTCTTACACAATCAGAATCACAAACAAGTTATAGTTGTATAAATTTTTTTTTTTTAATTTTTTTAAATTTTGCCGAATATTACTGTGTAAAATGAATACTTGCTTTTTAACAGGAGCTTGGATTATTTCGTAGAAAGACAAAGGAAACGTTGAATCACAATTAAAACAGAACCTAACTTACAATACAATGTAAGGATACTACCGTTTGCCCTGTACTTATTCTAAGAACAAAGGGTTTAATCTACAAATATATAAACACGGAAAGGGAAGGCATTATCATGTAATTTGTAGGTTCCCGTTTCTATTCTCCCCCCTACTTTTTGTTGGGGGGGGGGGGGGATTGGTGAATTGTTTGCTGTTTCAAGTTTGATATTTCTTACAATGGAAGGTTTGATCACTAGCCAGTAACTTACTGTAGATGGTTGGTAGAACGAAACAGCACTGACACACCAAAAAATAAAACTTTTAATCCATTGTTCTCAATACCTATTGTTCTCAACATACGAAAAAGTTTCGGAATATTGAAAAATTTAGTTAATACTTGGTTGCTTCAATAAGCTATAGTTATTGAATATCAAATACAGATCTTTGTATATAAATATGCAAAAACCACTGACATATAAACACTGCATCGTATAAAAAATATTCACATCAGGTATTTTCAAAATTCATGAATGTTCAAAGTAAACGTCGACAGCTGGCTTAGTCTGAGATTAAATCAGCCTAGCCTAACTTTTGCATATACCAGTCTGGGCGAACTATTCATTGTCATTAAGTTGTAGGAGTAAAGGCTATAATTCCGCGATTTCGTTGCACAAGAAAAAAAAAACCAAAAACCAAAAACGACTTGTCAAGAAATTCGCTGGAAATATGACAATAGTTGACTGAGCCGAATGAGTTTGGAAATGAGACATTCAGAGGGTTATTCAATTTATTATTGAGCCGCCGCTACCGACTGCCGTGACCTAGGACGAACCAAACATCATCATAAGTATGACCTAAAAATGAACAAGTTATGTATTAATATTTATTTAATTGTTTACAATTGTTGATGTATTTTTGTCTGAAGGACAGATCAAAATCTAATCCTGATATTTTGAAAAGCCACTCAAACATCGTCTGTTTGTTATCGTTATCTATGTATATTTTTTGTCAGTGACAAGTTTTACGAGTCGATCATTTAGAAATAACCCTTAATTGACAATGCAATATTTAACATCATTGTTTGCCTGCTAAAAACGTGATCAAGGTATGTTTGTTACCGCAGAAGTTAACAATTTTGAAAAACATAATGATACATTTATGTATACAATCGAAAAGAACTTAAGAGCCAGTTTGGTGTAAGCTAAGTTATAACCAATCGAATTCCTCACAATTTGATGTTATACTATGTGGGATGTACTGTTTTTAATATTTTCAATATCATCTCACCCCTTTTTACAGAGAAATGGAAAAGAAAAATACTCAACAAAACGTTTCATAATTTCATTCAGTAATTTTTGATTACTCATTCTAAACTTACCACCTCATTAAAAATGGGCATTCCTATTCATAATGCTGAGAGACTATGACGGGACTTAAATTATTGCATTTACTTCTAATTATTGAAAATTCAATTCATTGAGCAAGTCTTCATTTCATAGTGTTGTTGTTCTTTAAGAAAATCTTTCTGAGTAATATGGGGATAATATTTGGAGGGTTGGGGGAGGGGAACAGGGGGATAATGAGTATGAGAACAGGGGAACAAAGAAAGGACCTCACGAAGTAGCTCAACCCCCTTATATCGAACAATTAGAAGCAGACCTACCACATACAGATTAATGGTTAATGACATTCCTTTCACGATAAATATTAATTGAAGCGAAACAAAAACATTTGATATTAAACTTAAATAAACAAGGTGAGATTAAACATGTACATTGTAAGGTTGAAACAAGCTTCAGCACATGTATATGGCGATATACAGTATACCTCCTACAGATTTACGCTCGTGGTACAACTTCGCCAGGTATAGAGAGTTTTTAAAAAACAAAGATGGGCTCCTTTCTTATTTTTAAATATATCTAATACTTTCGACAACTGTGAAGACAGCATTTCTTTTTATATTCGCCTATTGTTATATTTTTAATGCTTCCAAATGTTGCTTCTATTTTTATCTTGAATACTTTTGTAATTAATAAACGACCCGTACAGGAAGCAAGCTGATATTGCTTAGACCCCCAAACAAAACATATCACAGTTACTTTCATAATGGTCACTGTTTTTTTTTGTCGATGTGTGCTAATCTTACTGTGGAGGTGTATCGTTCGCGGCTAACAGCGTTATTTCCTCGGGCGTTTGTCCCACTAACCTTTACAGTGAATAATCGGCATACCTCGATTCAAGTCACAAGATAGAAATAATGTAAGTTTTACTTTTATTTTTTTGCAAAACTGTTGAGATGCTAATTATGTTATCTCTTCTTTCTTTTTATCTAATCATTTTTGGGGTTCATCAGGATAGATACTTTCGCTTTACCTTGCCTAGGTTATATTGATAAGTGGGGTTTTCCAGGGATTTGTTGAGAAATAATTTCCTCTAAACTCAGTTCTTGAGTGATAATTTTGCCGTTTGCTAGTTGACTTGCGTGATAGTCCCAAGTGTATAGTCTGTAATTGTAACAATAACGTTTTCAAGGAAATAATATTCGTTCTCACTGTATAGTTCTGTCAGTCCCCCATTGTTATGCCATGTTCTCAATATGTTGCTGTTTATGTTGCTGTTTATGTTGTTGTTGTTGTTGTTGTTTATTCTCCCTTTGGAGATGATTATTTAATTCGTTAACTTCTTCTTCTATTTCTTCAACTATTAAACTTGACACATCAACCGTGTTATCAATACTCTTCGTCGATAAACCCTCCCCCAAAACATGTATTTATTTTTTCAAACTTACCGTGGCTCATATCATATGCTTCTGGTATGTGAGACGTCATGTAATGGTGGTCACTTTGAGGGTGAATACCATGTAATGGTGATGAATTTTCCATTGAGCAACCATTAGGTTGTTTCGTAGAAATATACCGTCCGTTGGTGCAAGCAGTGGGCCAACCACTGGTACTGTAGCTGACACTATAGGCTCCATCCACCGATATCCCACTCACAGAATTATAGCCTTCGTGGTTTGAAAGCGAGTTCGGCGGAGTTGCCGCTTGCAGAGACACCGGGATAGTCTCAGCAGAGGTGGGGGTCGGGCAACCCATGTAGGTTGAACTAACAGAACACGCATTGGCGGAGGGGTTATTCCCAGCCATCATATGGGAAGCTAAGTGAGGTGGCATCGAGCAACTAGTCATACCACCGCCCAGTGTTCCTTCCATACCAGATGGGTTCATACCCATTTGGTTTAGACCGGCCTGGGTCATCGTACCGAATCCCCCAGGCCCACCTGTCGCTTGAGTCTGTGAGAAGAAATCCATACTACCAACACTGCCTAACATATGAGCTGGAGGTCCCATGCTGTTCATCATAGGGTAATGGGGCCTGAGAGCTTGACATTTTCGGCGGAACCCACGAGGCCTACGCCTGAAAGATCCCTCTTCGAACATAAACTCACTTGCTGGATCAATAGTCCAGTAATGTCCCTTACCGGGCCTTCCTAATCCTTTGGGTAATTTAATGAAACATTCGTTGAGAGATAGGTTATGTCGAACAGAATTTTTCCATCCTTGGTAAGGTCCACGAAAGAAAGGAAATCTCTGCATGAGAAATTGGTAGATTTCGCTCAAAGTTAATCTCTTTGCAGGTGAACTCTGGATGGCCATAACAATCAATGCAATATAAGAGTAAGGAGGCTTCTCGTGTCTTCTTAATCCTGCACCACTTTTCTTAGCTAAGGGTTTCTCACCGATTGGACTGGCCGGCCGATTCAGCGTAATACTGTCCGAATCCTCCTTGACGTCGTGATGTACAGGTCCCCCTCCTCCTCCACCTCCCCCTGTTCCGTTACCGGTCGCTATCTGGGCCCCACTGTTACTCAGAGTCGAGTGTGGAGTGCCTCCGGGGGCTGGCGGTACACCGATCGACTGTTGATGCGGGTTGCTGTGAGATAAAGCCGTTTCCATGATTCCAGTAATTGTCATTGACGATGTCTTGTATATAATCAAACTTTAAATCAAAAACCTAAACATCCGTATACATCCAAATATACACACTAGTAAACCTCTTTGTCAGCGAAGGGTTAAACAAAAAAAAAAGAAGCTCGATTGTTGTTGGAAGAGAAAAAGAAAGAAGTTTAAATAAACGCGTGCTAGTACAGCATAGCTGGTCAATTAGGCTGGACGACACGATGCATGAAACAAGGATATACAAATGGCGAAAAGTGTAATAGGTTAACAGGCTTTAATGACCGCACTTCAAAGATGTTGTCCCGTGGACGAATGCTTTCCGCTACCTCCAGGCAAACTTTGGCAAAAAGATAACGCCTTTGTAATGTCAGCTGGAACAAGCGATCCTCGTTTTAATTTTTTTGTCGTTCCTCAAAACCCATCTACCACAATGATCGAATATATAAAGTCATCAGGGGCGGGATTCAATGGGTGGTCCCTTTGACCTTCAGATTTTTTTCTTTTCTAATCCAGGGGGAAAACAGAGAAAACCACGGATATATATATATGTATGTATATATACATATATACATATATAAACCTTCGTTCTGGATACCGATGCAACCATTTATACCACCGATACAACTGAAATATGACAGTCTCTCTCCTTCAAACAACCCGTAATTCGTTCGGAAAAGTTTTTCAAGGTCTCTCCTCGTTTCTACGGGTGACCTGTAAGGGGTAAGTTTACCGTTACACACTTTGGTCGTAAGAAAAAAAGTCTGCGTGAGGTTCCGTCAACAATAGGCTTCTCATACATAACCATATTATAAGATAAATGTTTCTTAGCACATATGGTCGAAGGGGGGAATCCTTCCCCCTCTGCGCATGCGTCACATATGCCAATCAGCCGTTTCAGCGCATTGAGGATATAGCAGTGGTACACGACAGGCAGGCAGGTAGCTAGGAAGGTAGGTAGGTAGGTATACACTATATAGGCATGATAGTAGTATTAATTCAGGTTGCATGTGATCAGGATACGGATGAGTTGAGCGGGCGACTAGGGTCAGAACCAACGGAACCACTTACAGCCACTTAATGCAATTCAATCCGATCCAACGATTTCCTTCATGTAGTGTGACCTCGTGACCTTGACACTGAATAAATTCATATATTTTTATATGTTTCTTTTATGGTTCATAAATGGTATTAAGGATAACTTTTTTGTTTACCAATTATCAATGGCAATTGTTTTAAAGAATCAGAAAATTCTCAATGTAATGTGTTTTTGTGGCTATTTCAACACATCTGTTAGCATATTATATGTTTTAACGCGAATAGGCTGCATGAAATACTTCCTGCAAATCGGGCCGTATATAACCGTTGAGGTAAATTAACAGCTAAGTGCACCTTTGGGGGAAAAACACCAGACAGCGTTAGCTTCGAACAATATACACTTTACTGTCCTGATCGAAGCGTTGTAGGATAAGAATAAAGTGTCATAAGATTCCTTAAAGTTCCTTAAATAACAGGTCCTGTATATGTTGCCCTGTGTTCAATTGAGTTGATAATGAGATCAAATTTAAAGTCACAAAACAAAAATGCATGTCCGACACAGAATTCGAAACAGTTTGCTTTCAAATTTTATTAATATCCCCCTCCCCCCCCCCACCCCTCCCATCACCAGAATATGCTAGAATATGCATTCATACACAAGCTCTGGCACATATTTTGTTGGGCAACCTCAAAGTAATGTTAAAGTACAGTTCCATGCACTGAGACACACTTGTCTAATGTGACAGTTCTCAATGTCTCAAACTGGCCACGAACACTCAAATCCTCATAGTGCATGCAGGAAGTTGGTACCCTTTGGATACCATTGGTATATATAGTATAAAATATACTATATATACTGGTATATATAGTATATAATAAGTATATAAGAAATAGTATATAATAAGTAATTTCCACCTTTAAACTTAGAATTCATCTTTTGATATGGCTAAGTCAAACATATAGCGGTCAGCGGGTAATGAACACAATGATCTATATTGTAAATGACCGAAATCTTGTAAAATATTTTAGTGTTATTATATAGGCTACATATATTTCCTGTGCAGCCCCCTCCCCCCCCTCCTAAAAAATGATGATAATAATGTAGACTATAAACCCGTACACAAATCCAAACATTATCTCATTCGGCGTGGTGATGTGAACCATTCAGTATTTTTTTTTTTCAAATAGTGAAGTTTTACTCATTTTTAGATTGTCCACGGTTGATCACGCTTTAATGAAAGGAGTGAAGGTTCACTATGATCAACGGGTGATGTCGTCAGGTCAACATTGCTCTAAAATTAGTGAGTATACTGTCACTAAAGTAAATATGCATTCATTCATTCATTCTATTAAGAGAAGTCTGATATCACTCCTTGAAAGAGTGATCATACTAAATCAATCTAAAAGAGTGAATTATCACTATTTGAAAACAAATTGTACTGCTGGGTTCACATCACCACGCCGAATGAGACAATGTTCGGATTTGTACGAGTTTATAGTCTACAATTATTATTATTTATTTTTATCATTTTTCTTAAGGGAGGGGGGGTGGGGCTGAATATGTATAGGTGCAATAAAGTGTTTCAAGTACACAATTAAGTATAGGCCTATGTACGAAAACGTATTTCGTAAAACAGCAAAATATAGTTTAACGTACTTTAGAGATCACATTTTTGAAAACTATTCATCATTTTTCCTTGCTTTGTTACTTCTTTTTGTTGTTCAACTTTCCTTGTGTTTCCCCCTTTTTTTTTTTGGTTTGTCAGTTTTGACAACTTGTCATTCTTGGAAAAGCTGTTGAGAAACCTTTCCCAAATCGAGCTCTATATAACGTTGACCACAAAACAAGCATTAAAAGTTAGTAAAAAGAAGACGTTGAACGATTTCTTGAACTTTATTCTGCTTCATTTTCTTTTCCTGTTCCTTTTCCATTTTGTGCCAATTTACAAATTTCACTAATTTATCACCCCCACGCAATGCTATTGGCGTTTCCCACATGCTAGGACAAAATTACTGGTCACTTTTTATGAATTGTGGCCATATCATCGTGGTCGGTGGTTTTTGAACCCGCATTTATCGACAGGTCAAAAAGAGATGGGTCCTTTTTGGAAAGAAGGGAAAAACAAAGAGAAGAAGAAGAAGAAGAAGAAAGAATGCTTGTATGGGCAGAGACTTTAAACTGTCAAATTCTAGAAATATGATGCGAGCTTCTTAGTGATTTGAGATGTTATCCTGAAAAATACCACGTCTATATTTTCACTGATCGATGTCAAGTGGGAAAGTTTCTCATCTATGGTGACCATTTAGGTTACCTGGGAGGTCAGTCATGACCGCTATCACCCTTTTCTATCGCTTTTTTTTTCTTCGTTTTTTTTTTGTCAAATCGGTTTCTTGATCTTTAGTGACAGACGTAATCCATATAACTGGAAGCTGAACCCGCTAACGAGAATATGGAACGCGAAAATTCCTCTCACCAGAGCACCACAGTGACGGTATCAAAGATAGGCTATTTCACATGTTTCTAAAAAGAAAAAAATATGTGTGGTCTATTATATTGGTATTGTACCGTACTTGTTGCAGTTGTATCTTGAATTTTTTCGACTTTCGTCTTTTCAAAGTATATTTCCATAATAGTTCACGTCTGACTACAATAATTACTCTAAACAAAAGCTGAGGAACACACACTAAATATTGAACTGTATAGGTATGAATGGAACGAGCTATGACATCACGCTTCAAGTTATGATAAACATTTCATTGTCAATAATTAAATCTTCAATGTTTTGAATTGCTTGGTGCTGGCAACTTAGTGAGTGACTTCTTGCAAATATTGATGTGAAGAACCTCAATTCATTCCCTCCCACCACACCCCTCCCACCCCCACTTCCGCACCCCTCCCCCTACTTTAAAAAAAAAACGTTAAAGTAATGTTTCTAAGAAGACACAAAGGGACAACAAGAGGGGGCTTGAAATCATAATATTCTCCTTTATTATTTTTTTTTTAAAGGTTTTGTAGATGAATTTTAAAGTGACAATTTTAGGATATGGTGAGCTTCAAATAGCCAAGTGGACTCCTTGCTAGTTTTCTTTTCCAATCTATGTTGTCTCAAAATGTGGAAGGTAGCATGTATGTCAGATTTACCGCCTCTTATAGAGTCCAATAGTGCTACTACATGCAACAGCAATGTACTCTTATCAGAGTATTGACATTCAGTAGCATCGCCACTCTATTTATTTATAAATCTTTGAATAATCATTACCATATAATAATTTGTTATATATTTTTTTTTATCGATTGTCAATTTCAACTGCTCTTTAAATCAAATCACGTGGCGTCCCCTGAGCTTTTGTTTTTCTCGTTATTGTTATTATTCTTCTATTTTTCTCTGCCGGAATCAAGGAAACATAACGTCGTCAGCGTGAGCCAAGAAACGCTTATGTATGCAACTCTTCATACATGATTATCCATTTCCAAAACTGACGTTGTATATATTTCTCAACGTTTTTTTTTTCTGTTGAGTCAAATGTTACCCCGTAACCTTAACTATTAGTCATACAAAGTCTGACACGATCTGTACCGCATACTAACAGGAAATTGTTCAATAGAGATACGAAAAACAAGTAATGTTGAAACACACTGCCTGAGTATGACTTCATATAGATATATGTGTGTATGAGCCAATACATACATAACTGTGTAGAGAGAGAGAGAGATACGGAGGGATACCGTGGCATATGTAATATGTAATAACCTAATTATAGAATTAATGAACTGAACCAGGTGAGCAAAGAAAACGTGTTATGCAAACACAATGCATATCCATTTCTAGTGATAGAATTATGCCTATCTCTGTTGATATTTCGTCGATCATATCCGCTTCATTCTCAGAGCAGTTTACACTTCCCTTTTCATAGTTTTTACATCCCGTCAAAACTAGCTTAAAGCAGCTTACTGTGAGTTTAATTCGGTATATATTTAAAAAAAAATAGTTTGATTGAATCAAATTGTCAATATTTCTTCTTTCCCTATTGAAAATATGTAAGTTTTAATTTCATCAAACTGTATGACCCATCAGTATATTGCTAACAAATATGCTAATAAGGTACATTGAAACAACAATCTAGTAAAAAATAATAAAAAAATAAAAACACGATCCCCCTTGTTTTTCTTCTTGAACTTCAGCAAGTATGAATTTATTGCTTCTCTCAACCCACCAATTCCACCAGAGACACGAGCTTTAATGGTTTGAACCTTTGGCAGGCTCAATTCCTGGACGACCTGAAGGTTCATTATTTTGAAACGTTCTTGCAACGTTACAGGCTACCCTTAACAATTTGGAGACAATTTGGATAATCTTTAAAAGCAACTGTGATATACCAAGCATCTCCCCTTTTCTCTCTCTCCCCCTCTCTCCATCTCTTACTCTCTGACTCTAAAAAGAGAAATTTTCATGTTCGTATGATAATGATTGGTCTGTTCACTCAGTATAGTGTCTGGAGGTGAACAACTTTTTTATGATTTACTATTTATGTTTGTCAATTTATTTGTTTGATTGTTGCTGTTTTTTTCGAACGAAATTATGCTGTTGATTAGTTAAGGTTACTACGAGATCTATCTCCCACCCCCATACAAATAGTACGGTATATATTCTGACATACACGTCCTATATGAACCCACAAGAATTTAAAGCCCGGTTACACTGCTTTAAAAAGGAATATACTTTTCCCTGTACATCCAGGCACAGACTAGAACAATACAAGTCTAGTCACCCAAATATCCGACTTTCTCTGTATTTTAGTAGGCTTGCTTTAGTTTTCAGTTTATATTTGCTAAAACAGTTACCGTAGTAATACAAAGAGCATCGTATATTGTCCACCCCGTCATTCTCCCCCGGGGGGGGGGTGAGGGGAAGGGGAAGGGGACGATCTAGGTGAGTGTTGTTATACATTGACTATTTCGATCCATTTTCAAGCCCTGTCCAATCCATTTCCATCTTTCTCATGTTATCATTTCCTCGGCACTGATTCAGTGGGTTTTAGTCGGACGGTACTTTCCATCAGGTTAGCAATAGATATGAGGCATGACGTATGGAGTCGTATACCGACCACGGTAATTCATATTTAATTCCTGCTTATCGAACAACACTGGACAACAAACATTGCGTCATAACGAAGCGTCGACACGTCAAGACATACCCGGTATGTCATCTGTAAGATTAGCAAATTACCGGCAGAAAAGAAACCTTAGGTGCTCGATTTGTAGCATAATAAGATTTGTTTCTCTTTAATGTTTGTTTAATTGTTTCAATGACTTTGAAGACGTGACTTACACAATTAAAGGAAACACAAATTGGTTCTAGATTCGGATTTACCTCCGCCCACACCCACCGTCACATATCAATCTTCCGTATTTACTTCGCAGAAAATAAAACAAAGATATCTCCTGGCACAAGAGATGCAGTAATGGAAGGACATTTTTCTCGGGTTCCCTTCATAAGTACAAACTCCCACCCCAACCAACCCACTCAACCAACTTGAATGATCGTGGGAAAGTAGGCTTAAGGATTAACACTTGAGAAGTCGATATTATTTCTTGTATTTGATATTAAGTAAAACCACTAATTAATCCTTTATTAGTATGGCTCATAATAACAGACATTGAAAGTGTTAACAAAACACTTAGTACCTCCTACATATTGAGGAAAGCAAATATTTAACTATGTTAGACTTAATACTTATTTTTGTTTTTATTTGCAAATGGAATTTGCAGCGGTATTACCCCCTCCTCCACAGCCTCCTTTTCCTTATTGAAGGAGAAATCTACATTGAGGTCATCAATGGTCAAACTATATAAAATATTTGTCCGTTCTCAATATATCTGGAAATCATATCGACTGTTGAAAGTATCGTGTAGGGTTCAGACACTAATATTTTGGAAATTTTGTTAATGTTCTGGTAAATTTTTAGCGAACCTACCGATAAAGTGGACAAAACTAAGAATGATTGAATATACATATAGGCCTATGCTTGTTCTTTTATAGGAGATACCGTGAGTTTTCAGGATGCTGGTAATTAGATGATGCTAACATTAACCAAAACTGTTTAACCATGTGAACAACGGGGCGTACTCGTCTGGACTCGGCTCCGAGTTCCAGTCCGCGCTAACTGCCGAGCCAGGTCCGAGTCCAGACTCAAGTCCTCCAGCCCTGCTATAACATCGCATTTGATGAAATCAAATCACCCTCCCAAATGAACCTGTTTGAGCGGGCGATGATTCTAATTTCATGTTGCAGACACTTATTCTTAATAGTATCAATCAAAAAGTGAAGTTTTGTTTTGTTAACGAATCTCTCATTGCAGTTGTCTATTACTGCAATCGATGTCGGATAAGGTAAGTTTTTAAACTGCAAAGTTTTTACCATCTTCTATCCGTCTTTGTATCAAGAATCACTCACCCACCTTTCCTTCCCCACACCTTCCCCGTCTCTTTCCCCACCCCATCGCATTTTGCGTCTCCTTCCCCACCCCTTCCCCGTCTCCCATCATTTCAATTCCACGCCACCCACCCCTCGTCCCGGCACTCCCTCCCTTCCCCTGTCGTATCTTACTTCAAACCGAATCTCCAATCATGCAATTTCCTAATTACTTATTTTCACTATTTTTTCCATGATATTGCAGATATTTTAACCTGTTCATCGTCGAGTCTACCTTCCACACACTGAGTGCACTTTATAAAACATCTAGTCTGTGTGCTGCGGTATGGGACTACGTGCTCACAATCATAGCGTTGTTTTTTCAACCCATTCAGTGTCGTGTTCTATCATCGTCAGATACGCTAATGTTATCATCGACTTATCTCAGTAATATATATATCGTCTTTAGATTCTCGATCCGCTTCTTAGATCTCGTAACGATCTGTAACACATAGGTATATATATAGACTCTTTATTTGATGCTACGCCATCGACTCACGGGCAAACTTCTCATTATTAAAACAGAGAAATTAGATGAAACAAAAAGCTCCCCCCCCCCCAAAAAAAAAAATAGTACATCATGATTTGTCAGTTAGCTTAGAAGTCACGAACTCCTCGTAAACTTTTATTGCAACGAAAACGGCATACAAATCGTGTTCCCTCCTCGACCCCTTCATCTCTGACCTTTGACCTATCGCTATTAACCTAACCATGTGCAGGAAGTAGCATCCCAAGCTTATCTTTAACGCGTCATCTTTCTTCGCAGGGCTTTTTCCCCCTGTTTTTTTTATATTATTATTATTATTATTTGACAATAGCATCGCATGTAGAAAAGATATTAAAATGAAAAACATCTTATGATACGATAGTTCCTCTTTTGTCTTTGCTTCAAGTTCTTACTCGTATGATACTATCGAGGCTATGATATTTGTACTCGCACACGACGTACTCAAGGCAAAGAGAGAAGTGTAGACGTCAGACCAATATTCAACGTGTGAATCGATCAATCTACTGCAAGGCTGCACCACGACTACATCCCTGAGGCATGGATTTAAGTGGCCTGGGTGGCCTGGGTCGAGGGCGAAGCCCTGGTAGAGGTCCAGGGTATATGAAGTTCATGGAAGTTCCTGAAATTTACAACTTTGTGAAACATTCCCCTTTCCAGAGCTCCCGGACCTAAATAATTATATTGGAAAATCTAAGATAGATAATATATAGTGCACTATTATGTACTCTTACTATCGCTTTGTACTCGTACGCGTCCTCATATACCACTGCATTAGAGTACTAGTTGTACTAGCATTCGTACTGTTGTACTCGTATGCTACAAGTGTGGTGATACTCTTGATGCCCATGATGCTCTTAGAATTCGATACTAATGTAACTTTTCGTTGAAATGTTCAGGATCACCAAATTTTCGGGCTGGGGTGTGTGGGGCGGGGTGTCTGGGGGCAGGCATCAAACTAATGTTCAACGGTGCTAAACGATACCCTATTGCATAGCTGCGCCACGTCTACGTCCATGATGCATGGATTTAAGGGGCCTGCTTAAGGGCACCTGATGGCAGAGGTCCAGAGAATGAAGTTCATGGAAGGTCCTGCATTTTAGAAATGTTTTGTAGCATTTGCTCCGCCCTCTTCCCCACCTTCCTCCAAATTACTCGGATCTCAAATCGTTAATTTATGAGTCCTATTTGCATACTATTCCTTTGCAAATTATTAGGGTCCTTGACGCCGGTCCCCCCTCACATTGTAGGTTATTAGCAAGACTGAAGTCAAGTTTCATTTAAAATAGTGAAGATGATTTTTTTTGCCGGGGGGGGGGGGTCAAATGTTTAATACCCCTATTAAACAAAGAGTTTCCGGCGACAACATGTAGGGAGTCGCAGGCATCAAATTTATTTACAACTCACCAACCTT
>JAAAKB020000021.1:1197022-1210389 GCA_010014835.2 Apostichopus leukothele | reverse complement strand
ATCAAGACGGCTGTTTGGATGGTCATGTGGAGGCAACCTGAAATCCTTGCTCCCTTCAGTGGTTTGGTAGGTCCATACTTCTCCCTCATAGCCATCAAACCGGGCATTTCGAACTCGGCCAGCTCAATTTCTTTACGGCCAAAGTCTGCCAGGCTGATGTCAGCTGAAATGAGAATTGGGTTTTTGTTTGGTTGATAGAAAATTGCCATTCTGAGAAGCAGAACACAAATATGGCATTACATTGAGTCCTTGACTTTGCATTAATTGTCAAGCAACAGGAATTGTTTGATACTGGTAACATCTCTTATTTTCAACTTAAAACTCTCAGATAGTTTATGGTCAACCTGTTGAAACTTGAAATACGATATCAAGTGATTAAAATTCACTTTAGGCTCAAGGTGACGCAATAAAAGATTGTAATAAAGTTCACATTCTAAGTGATGTTCTTATTCCATAAAATTACCAAAACAAAGCTGTAAGTTTGCCTTTTTGTCCATATTGTGAGGTGCTCACCTCGGCTATTTGATTGAGCGGTACGGATCAATATTAAGGCACAATTTTACTTACAACTCTCCAAAGCATACAATGATATTAAGGTTATGAAATTCTGTTGATAACATTTATGAAACAAAAAGGTGGAAAATTCCAATATGAAGTTATGTTATTTTTTTTGCACAAAATAATGCAACAAGGTAGGTAGAGAAATTGAAGCATGTGGAAAAATTAGCAACAATCACAACACTAGGTTATGAGTTAAAAAGGACACCAGAATTAATGAACTTGAAAACAGTTCTGGTCAGCACTCACGTCCTTGTTACTGGTCAGTAGCCTAAATCTTTAACGGTCACCAACCCAATGGTATTCAACTTCAATTCAAACAACCTTTTGCTGACACTCTCAGAACATTTGCTATACAATATATATTTGGACTTTTTAGTTTTATTATCCAATGGGGCAACGAAATGACTGACAGGTCAGCATTTATGAAAACGAAGCAATTTATAGAATTGGGCAGTGAGACTAATCTAGCAAGCTAAAGCCTCCCATGCCCAATGAATGCATTAATATTAATAGGCCTAGGTAGGGGACTATGATTTGAGTTAATCAGTAACAAAGGCAAAACAGCCAAACAGAGGTAAAATGATATCCACAACTGTGCAACAACTACAACTAGCAAGCTATTGACCAATAAACCAAAAGGTGTCAATAACAGCTGAAGTAGGCCTATTGGAATATTGCCCAACAATTAATAACAGTGAGATAGGCTAGCTTAGTCCAAACATTAATGCATGTGTTTATCAGTGTAGTTGAGGGCACCGGTTTTATCTGGTTGAAACTAGTTTATTGCAACATAGGACAATGCTAACATGATTAGGCCCCCACCTGACAGGGCGCCATGTCAATATCAAATCCTGGAAATATCTGGGCCTGCCATTTTGCAACAATTTATAATGACAGGACGTTACACTACACTAATTACAATTTACAGTCACACTTAAGTTACACTAGTTACGTAACTCCCTTGAGTAGATTCATCCATTTAGCATGAATCTAGGACCCAAATCCCTTACTTAATACCCGAAACATCATTGAAAAAGGGGCATCAATTCGGCTTAATCTGTGTAAATTGATAGGCAATGGAAGAACCATGCTGTTATATTCACAACACCACTCACCAACTTTGTATTTTGGTTTAGCATCGGCCATTATGACTGTGTAATAGCGATCAGAGTTGACAGGCTGAAAGTAGTTGACAAAGTTGTGTACGGTAGTATCGCCTTCACTGCGAGCCACGTGAAAAAGAGGAAGATCAGACGTCGTCATTACAATTTGAGTTAAAAGCTTTGGGCGATGACACTATACAGAGGGGAGAAATTAATATCAACTCTAAGTACTTTGTGTCTTTATTTACCATATTGCTGTAGAAATTCTTATATCAAAAGAAACTGTATATTATATTCAATTAATTTGGTAAAGTTTGAAAAATATCAATAGTTTTATATAATTTGATGTTTTTCAATTACGAATAGCCTATGCAAAATGGGTAAGTACATTCTTATTGAAAAGAAACGCTTCTGTGATTGGCCAATTACCGTGCCATTCTGAACGTACCACCAATGGAAATTTTCAGAAATATGCACTCAGTCAGCGAGCCTGGAAATTACGTCATGTGATTGGAAAGAAACAGGTGACCCATGACGTCACTACAGATATCAGTCAGGGGATGACAATATTATATTAGTGTACAATATTGTGTTAACTTTGGTAAAAAACAAGCAGGCTAGGATATGTCAGTAAGTACTGTACTAGTAGTACACTGGATCACACTTGCCCTGAATGACTGTTGTAGTAGCTTTCCATAATCAAGCCTATGAAATAATTCCATCATGTATTCTATGCCAGAGATGAGTTTCAACATAAACGATGGCTATTTAGAAGGCCTCGTGAGAGGATTTAAAGGAGGAATATTGCGACAAGGGGATTATCTCAATCTCGTGCAGTGCGAAATTTTAGAAGGTATATTTTGAGATCGTCGAGGAATGTAGGCCTAGGGCCTAACTTAGGCTAGGCCTAACTGAACGACAGTGGAGTAAATGATATCAAAGTTCATAGAGCTAGGGCATTTGTCAGCTTACTTAGCCTACGCCTAACTACTTTGGCTATAATATTAATTGATTAAGCGCATGTCAGTATTGTTGTGCTAATCTTGAGCAATGAATGGCACATATTATCCAGGAAATCTGTGACTGTGTGAGATTATCAAAATCAGCCAGATTATTGTTTGATCATTTATTGAAATTGAAGCAAACCGAACTCCTAGTCCAAGAGTCCTATAAGCTGTTCACTTTCGTTGCTAAAGCCTAGGTTTTTGAAAGTGTCTGTCATTTATTATTTAGCCTTGTAATGGTAATATACTGAGTCTATTTAGTCAACTAGATCCATTCGCAAATGGGGATGGCTCTAACTATCTACCAAGTACCAGAATTGACTGAGAAAAAATACAAAGGTTGATGCTATAGCTTTTCTGTCTGATCACCTGGAAAATAAGCATGAATTTCATTGATTCACCTGCTTGCTGTGATGGAAGAAGCTCTATACTTCTAGTTCTTAAATAAGTTTGACAGTCCATATTAAAAATCAACAGAAAATTTTGTAAACAACCAGAAAGGAATTTTGAGAAAGGTAGAAAGATGTGAGCTTCCAAACTTCAATGTTCTTCAGTAAGAACCTGTTTATCTTATAGAACAAAGTATTTTGATGTATATGTGTCAGTACTTAGGAAAATATGGTATGGTATATGATCTACTATTTTAGTAATTTTAATTGTTTATTTATTATATTCATGACATTTACATGAAACACCATATTTTCTCATTCATTTCCAGATTTAAAACTTCACTTACAAAGCACAGATTATGGTAACTTCCTACAGAATGAACCATCACCTCTGACAGTGTCAGTCATTGATGACAAACTCAAAGAGAAGCTCGTAGTGGAATTTCTGCATCTCAGAAAGCAGTCTGTAGAGCCCTTATCAAAATTTCTTGACTTTATAACGTAAGTCTTATAGTGTTCATTTTAACATGACTTCATAGGGGCTAAACACAGTTGTATAGATCTGTATGGTTAAAGGTTGTTCCAAAGAGAACCTATACATTCAGCTGGTGGGCATGCATATGATGGTTTGGTTGATTCCAAGCCTGTTTACAAAGGAAATTCTATTACTTTGGGGAACTAAAGCATCATCATCAGTGTGCACCTTGTAAACATGTTATCTTAAATATGGTGTATGGATGACCTAAAGCGACTAAGTTACAATTAAGTAGTCGTTTTTTATGAAGGTCAGAGGTCACTTGAGGTTAACACAGGCAATGATTTGAATCACTATTAAACGGTATCTGATATTTGTCGCATAAGTCCTCCTGAATTATCAACTACAAAGCCGTGTGATCAATCCAAGTCAAAATTTATTTTATTTGATTAATAAACTATATGAAATCAGCTGAGTACATATTCAATCCTACAGCATGAAGGTCTCCTTTCAAACACAATGTACTCACTTGAAGGTAGTATTTCAAAACATGGAGAGTAGAGTGAAAACAAAAGAAAGTGGCACTCACTTCTCAATCAAAATCAAGTTCCTTGAACTTTCCTGAACAGTTCAATCAACCACTGCTGGTCTGCAGAGACAAACCCTGTTAGTTTGATACTGATTCATCTTAGCTGAGTAGGATTTTGCTGCTGCTGCAGATTTTGATACAGTGCCTGATTGTGTTTTCTTATCTATACAGTTACAGCTATATGATTGACAATATCATTCTACTCATCACTGGGACTCTCCATCAAAGATCCATCTCTGAACTCATTCCAAAATGCCATCCTCTCGGCAGCTTCGAACAAATGGAGGCAGTCAACGTGGCATCTACTCCAGCAGAACTCTACAATGCAATTATTGTGGATACTCCATTAGGTAGGTGCTTGAAGGATGTGATAGCTTAAGAAAACCTTCAGATATTTTTCTTTGAAAGATCTTATCACTAATTGTTTGGTAGTGTACTCTCTAATTATGGAATGGCAAAGCCAGAGATATATCTGAAATAGTTTGCAGATAGTTGTGGTTTGTGAAAGTTAGTAAACTAGGACAGTTGGAAGATGCCTTCCGAACTCAGTTTTGTACAAACTGTACAGTAGAGGAAATGCATCAAAACACAACAAAAATGATGCATCGCATATTAAAGTCAGGATAACTTTTAAAGGGGTAAGAAGGATGGTGTATGTGGTAGTTTGAAAAATTCTGTGATTTTCAGTAAAATATGTATCAGTGTTATCTAGCATTTGCTCATAAGATTGTGTCAATATCATATTTTATTCAAACAAGAATTTTATGGGACAGACCAATCAAAAGTAAAGATTCCTTTGTAAAGAATTATTCAATCTTTTTGGCTAGTCACATATAGTTCTGCCCTTTAGCAAAAGTCACTGGCTTTTGCATCATCAAACTGTTAATGGTTACTTTCCTATGAACGTACAGTAAATGTAATAGATTTGCTAACAGCCAATACAGCAGTACAGGCCTATGAAGCTCCAGCCGAAAAAGAAAAGTACAGTAAATTAACCATAATAGATTTGTTAACAGGATATGACCAATATTAAAGCTGTTACTAGTAAATGAAACTGAATAGGAAGAGATGACTGAGCCATTTGCTTTGACTTAAACATGGATGATTTGATATGGAATTTGGATTCAGTCTGTCCATAGGTACATGGACAATGGAAAAGCTATTAACTGATGATTGGTAATAAGAAATAAAATCTATCTTAGTATCTTGCATTCAAAATTGTGTCCTGGTTTGCAAAACAATCTAATTTGCAGACTGAAAATGTTTCTTTTTTGCAAAAAATAAATAAATAAAATAATAAATAAATAAAATAATTCCAGAATAAATAAAAAAAAGAACCTTCACACTATTTTGCAAAAAGTTTGATCTTTGATATTACACTACTCCACCAAGTAGAGAAAGGGTGGGGTTGGGGGGGGGAGGCATATCACAAAAGAATGGAATCAAAAGAAATATCATCGTAAAAATAATAGTAATGACAAGCTTTTAACACCAGACAAAAATAATGAAATTGTTAATTGTTTTGTTTATGATCATATCTTTTTCAAGTTACATGTGTAAAGATACAGTTTATGGAAATATATTTCTTTGCTTTGTCTCTTTCAGCTGATTTCTTCCAAGACTGCATTTCCGAACAGGATCTAGATGAAATGAATGTTGAAATAATCAGAAACACTCTGTATAAGGCCTACTTGGAGGCATTCTACAAGTTTTGCAAAGAAATAGGCGGTGCTACAGCTGATGTCATGTGTAACATTCTTGGGTTATGTAGTATCAATCCTGTCATATGTGCAAGACCATTGTCAGTTAATGAACCTAAAGAATGGCATGATGCATATGGGTGTCTGTTCAGGATGAGACCCCTTTCCTCACCCCCTTGTCATTATGTTATTAACTTACAGAGAAAGAACAGTATAGCATTTTATATTATTGTCAACATGGTTAATGTTATCCAAAGCCAAGTTTGCTAGCTGTTACAATTTATACCATTTTTGAGCTCTCAATAGTGGTTTTGGCAAAACTTTCGCTTGCAATAAACTTACAAATTACATTTAAATATCAGTTTGCGTACAGTAGTAACTGAAGCTTGGACACTACCGCTCTTTGTCAATTATTTTGCAGTTCCTTTGGAAGGTGGTTTATACTACAACGGGCACAATATCAAGTTTGTCCCAACCTACAAGCATTAAGAAATTATAAATATGCCACTTCTTATCAGAAGGTTGTATATTTGTCTCTGGGATGAAACTTGTTTACCTGAAAAGTTATTAAAGCATAACAAAACATTTCCATACAAAAAAAAGATGAACACAAATATCAGATTCATGAACCAAAGGTTTCTATTGGTCTTTCAGGACAAGGTATTTCTAGTCAGTTAGATTACTTTTTTTCATATCACAGTCTAAATGTCCGAACTTAAAGTGAACAATAAACTCCAATAAACGGTAGTTAAGGTTCATATTACATATGACTGGAGCATTACGTATTCTTCTTTGTCTGAGTAATTCTAAGGCATTCCTTGAGAAGCCTGCATAAAAGAGATCTCATTTGCAATAATTAACCAAAAAATTTCTTACCTTTTGGTTAATAGTTTGAGGCAGACAGACGAGCTTTTATCATAACCATCAACTCCTTTGGCACAGAGTTAACCAAGGAGGACAGAGCTAAACTGTTCCCCAGATGTGGACAGTTAGAGCCCTATGGCCTAGCAGACCTCGCCAAATGCGATGACTACGATCAAGTCAGGGCAGTCGCTGATAACTACCCTGTGAGTATTATTTTTAGTTGTAAAAGTGGTCTGAAAATGTGACCTGATTGCAGCAAATATCATTTTGGAGACTTAAGAAGTCTTGTAAATTACTACAATTGGAAATGAGTAAACATCCATTACTGTCAATGATTCATTTGTTGATTGCCTAATGTGATCGATAGTTTCACTGCCTGAAACCAGTTTTGGTCTTTAAGGGTAATTTTAATGGAAAGCCATATTTTTTTCCCAGTCATTATTTGATTTGAACCCCCAGTTGCCTCTTGTAGTACCCTTTGCATTTTTTTCTTTTCAATTGAATATTTCTTACAGGGAGTAAAGCAATTGGGAAAAGTTAGATGTATTCCTTTGCCTTTATTCAGTTGTCATTTGTTAATATTTGGGTGTGTATTTTCATCTATGACAGAAAATTTGTTTTCAGTGTTGTTCCTTCTGTTATACCCTGCACAGTAATAAAAAAAAGCCTGAGTTTTCTGAATTTGTTTTTGTTTCACCAGGAATACAAAGCACTGTTTGAAGGAGCAGGAACAAACTCTGGAGAGAAGACCCTGGAAGATAAATTCTTTGAACATGAGGTAAGGTAACCTCTTTCCCTACACCCCCTCCCCACCCCACCCTGTCTCTCACCTTGCAACCTCTCTACACACTGCATTGATTTACAGCTTTCACATCTTCAATTTGTAACCAGGGGTTTACCTTACTTGCTAAGCTTGACAATATTTTGTAGTAACGTTCCAAACTGCTCAGTGAAAATTAAACTTTGAAACTGCAGAAACAAATGGTTTGTTTGTTAGCAGGTGTTTAGCCCATGTCAGTGTGTTGTAATGTCAAAAACTACTTGGAGAGATCAAATGGCAATGATCTTTATGATAGAGCCTGCTTAATTGTCAATAACTTTATGACTCAGGTTTCTTTGTAACATATTACAACCAGTCTAATTTACTTATCCATCTAAGCTGCAATGACTAAGTACACACAGAAATTTAAATTCAATGCAGGGTTTCCTTTAAAACAATATTTCAATCTTTACATTTTTGTTTGTTAAGTTGCATTCCATGTATTTCTCTGTAATGTGAGTTAAAAGCTTTAGTGATATTTAAGGAACTTTTAAATAGATCGCTTGGATTTTTGTAGCGAATACTTGTCAACCAATATCCAGAAGTAAAGCAAGAGCCAATCCCGATGATACTTCCTATACTCAAAAACGATACTGTGTGATGGTTTGTCTTTGACCTTCAGATGTTGTACACTGCAAACAACAGTACACTTGTACCATTAGTGTCATCTCTATAAAGAAAGGCCAATTTGGTTTGCAATTCCTATCAAAACCTTTACTCTGTTCATATTTCCCCTTCATACAACCTTACACAACAGGTCCAGCTGAATGTGAATGCGTTTATGCAGCAGTTCCACTACGGTGTATTCTACTCGTACGTCAAGCTGAAGGAACAGGAATGCCGAAACATTGTGTGGATCGCTGAATGTGTTGCGCAGCGACAGAGGGGCAAGATAGATAACTACATTCCAATACTCTAGAGAAGCAATGCAGAGACAACACATTATGAAAGAGAGAGAATTTATCAGTACAGTCTGCTATTTAATTTCCATGTTTTTAGAAAAAATGTACTCCTAGTTTGATCAATGCCCACTGAGTAAAAAGATAAGAGTATTATGTAAATGAAAGACACTAAAAATATGTAAATAACATTGGAAGAGGAAAAGCAGTATGGGCATTTCTGTATTTTCTTTTTTTTCCTGGTTGATATGTAAAAGATTGATCTTTCAAAAGGTCACAGTCATTTGGTGATTGTAACTACATGACCAATGTGTAATCTGCACAAGTCTGTATGTGGCTTGGAAGCACCTGAGTTACATGTGATCTGTCTAGTGATTATGCTGTATAAATATCTTGAATTACTGGCTGAAATGAAATCATTTAACATGTGGCCCTGTGGATAAGACAATTGACAACCTCACAAACTCAACTGAGGTATATCACTCCATGTATATGTCAAGGTAAGAAAAACAAAAAAATATATGCACTGAAGACTCTTAACAGTGTATTCTAGCATAGACGATGTGATAAGAAATAACTATTGAAAAACAGGAACAAGATATTTGCATAATTCATTTAAAATAAAAATACCAAGGATTTTTTAATCACCAAAAGTCTTATCTTGTTTCTTTCTTCAGAAACATCTGGTATAGTTTGCTATTAATTAAAAGAGGTAATTAAGAATTTCATAATCAGTGTTGTTGAACAGCACTGTCCAAGATATAAACAATTGTAAAAACCTAGATTATCTGGACACACCAGGATCTGTGTTTATGTGAGTATGAGAAAGACTGGGATAATGATAAGGATGTCTATACAGTAATGTCGTTTTAACTTTTAAGATGAAGTTTTAAGAAAACATACATAGTGTTGATTATGCTAACTGCAGTGCTATTAAGTACTACTTCAGTATTTTATCTTTCTTGAGTGTGTTTGTGCCCTGATTTTTCAGTAGCTTAAAACAAACATAAAATCAAACTTGCTAATTACCAGCTTTCTGATATCAGTGGTCATTATAATCAACTTTTAATGTGGTGTCATTTTGCAAATTGGCTCTGGTTTTGATACCAGTTAATCTTAAAGAGATCATTTTAAGTGTGATTATGAGAGGATGTGCATCATGAACCAAACAATCTATGTTTCTTGTTTTCTTCTTCCTCTGGCATGCTGATTTTTGGGTAAAAAATGTGTTTCTCTTTCATTCCAATTCCATCACAGAATAGATGCTGGTAATATGTAGCACTCTGGATTCATGTGTATTGTCATAACTTGGCAGAGATAATAAGGAATTTTAGAAGTTAAGCTCCTTATAATAAATTAATATAGAGGGAAAAAAATCTGTTAACAAACTGCTTACCTACTGCAAAATGCCGGAATAGGTAAAGTTAGAGGACCAGATGTTTCAATCCTAGATTAGAAGGATCTTTTTCAAGGCAAACTGTTAAAAGGTATTAATATAGTGATGTTGTTATATTTAAGTTTTTTTTTTTTTTTTTTTGCTGTATCCTTGTTTTTACATTCTATTCATACAGTATGTCTATTATTTAGCATGAAAAAACCATATGCAAAGAACCTGTTTGTGAAATCTAAGTTCTATAGTTTGTGTCTTTTAATTTGTCATATTCACTCATCTCTGGTATGACTGTATACTAAGTAATCAACATATAGTAACCAGTTAGAATATATGAAATGGATATGATTACTTGTTATTCATAAAATCATTTAAAAAAAATGTTTATGTAGCCGATACATGAACTTGTTATTGGTAAAGTTGCTGATAATCGGTCTTGTGGTTTGGTCATGAAAATAGACAAACTAATAGGAGGTGAAGTAGTGTCCAAATATTAAAGGACTAGAGAGTTTCTTAATCAGTTTGGGGAAGGGATGTTGGGGCAGGGGGTGTGGGGGAGGTTGGGAGAAACCCAAGTTTCCTTCAAGTTCTTTTGGTATAATGTATCATATTAATCGGTAGTACTATTTGTCAACTAATTTTTAGGAAGTGGAAAGATTGGGTTGCTGATATCTTTGTTCTTGTAAACATGACCGTCTCTTTCAAATATTAATGATTGGATAGATCACTTTAAACTGAGTGAAACTAATAAATTAAAATGGCATTATATTTTAGTTTAGTTGTATGGTACAATCATATTTTCTAAATGTGCAGAAATTAGAATGATCTAAACATAGTTCCCTTGTTTTCTGTATCTGTGTCACAATTGAAAGATGATTTGCATTATATTTTGTAGTTTGTAATGATAGTTGGTTTTGTTCATTAGCTCTTCCGGTAACAACCATTGACATTCAGTGTACTTCAAATTTATTAACGATGTCTGGTTGTAGTTTACATATGCCAGTGAGATTGATGGAAATAAACAGAACTTTGTGAATTTAATATTCCAAAATAACAGTTACAATACAAAGGAGACACAGCCCTACATGTGATATGTACATTTTATATGAACAAATTTTCCCTCAACAAATCTCAAAGAAGCTGATGTAGCGGACTGAATGAGCTGTTCACCTTTTTTTCCACCCTTGTTGTTTTGAGGGAATTGAGGGGAAGGATTTATATGTACCAAGTAATGAGTTTCTGTTTACATGAGATGTGTAGAAAAGTATGTTTCAATGTGATTGTTTGGAAGATTTGTTTATCCCCTCCCCCCCCCACTCCCCCAATGTTGGTCCCCTTATCAGCCAATGTAATGCTTATTACTGTGCAATTTTCATGAATATTTTTATGTCATTGGTAGTCTGTGGGGTGTGGAGTAAATTTGAATAAACTATATTCAGTTATCCTATTATATTTCATGGTCCATATTTTCTTTTTGTCTCAATTGTTTGCACTCATGACATGCACAGAAATTTGTAGAAAATATTGATGATGGAATATAGCACCTTTTCCCACAGATGAATTTTCAGTCATAAAATAATTTGATTCCTTGCCAAAGGCAAAAGAAATATATGTGACTATTGAAGTATTACCCTGACATGGTAATACTTTCCATGATGTGGTATACATGTGTATACATGTTACGCCTTGGATTATAAAACTTGAAGAACATGGTGGTTGAACTGGATACTTGTTATGGAGATCAACCTCTGAATGCATGAACCCTATTGTTTATAAAGGTCAAAGTCTTTTGAGTTCACCAGAGGTCATAGTCTGGAAAACATGAAACAAAATTACCTCCTTTGAAAAGTGATTGAACTTTTTGTTGTTAGTAAGTCTGCATTTAATAGTGCAACTACCATCTTGTATTTTTTGTGGAGGTCAATAGTCAACACAGATCATATCATAAAATCTCACTAACGTGTGATACTTCCTTGCTAATGGTGACTGGGTGGAAAAAAGTCATGTGACCTATTGATTTGTCCAAGGAAAGGAATCACTTAGTGAGTATTTTTGGGAAATTATTATTTTTTATGAAGGATCATGTTAGCACAACCACTATGAGAGTAGCACATGATGTCAGAAACAAACAAAACTTGAAAATCTTGTGTCCAATGTTAGAGTTCAATTTCCTAATATAAAATTGGCAAAGCGTCACAATTCTTCATGAGACCTTTACAAACTTGTCAGTTGTATCCGTATAGTGTTAACAGAATTCATTATTGCCTATGACGCATGACTATTCAATGCATCACAAGTTGATACATAACGGCAGTTTTCGCAATCGAATGCAGGTTCTATTGGTCCCAATTTTTACCTGATTTCTGACGACATAACTAAGTATTGTTCGCGTTCCACATACAGTTACGTTTAGGTGGAAATCGACCACCTGGAAGTACATCTCAATCTGCGCATGCGTTGGAAATGTCATGTAGCAACCATGAAAATGGAAATGTACGTGCTGTACGTTGATCACTGTGCTTAGTTACTAAAATGACATACATTGCATGTTACAAACTACTGTGTATATTCAAGCCTCAACAGTGAACCTACTACTACAAACACTTATTTTCGTCTTCCTGTCACACTCACAGATTCACTCAAACAGTAAACATGGTTTGTACTTTCATGTTAATATTTTCAGGGTTCTGAGATCCAATTAATCGTTGCCAAGTCAATCCCAACTAGTTTTGGCTGGCATACGTTTCAGGTTAAACGACAGCTCCCTGTTTAGACCAAAGTGACGTCTTGGCCTAGGCTAACATTAGAACTAACATTACAGTAACAGTTAGCCTAGGCCAGTTGGGAAACAAGTAAGAACAGAATATTTATCCTAAGCTGGCTTTGAAATGAGTACACGATATCAAAATGTTGTTTCATATGACTAGGGCCTAGACTACTTCAAGATACAAATGTCAACTGAACACAACACTATTCCATATGTGCTCAAAGTAATTATTTAGGCTGTAGGCCTACCCTGACCTGGGTACTAATAATGTTATTCTGTAAGATTCTAACTGCACCATTTTAATTCTTGTTGCTGCAGCCCCAAAAGGATCAGTAACATGAAATGTTTTTTGAATAAAGCAGCTAGCCTAAATCCTGTAAATCGAGTGAAAAGTGTGCTACATGTAATTGTTAAAGTGTGCTTAAATAATTCTCTTTTCCATGAGGGACCAGTGGTGTATATAAAAGGACCCACATTTCCCATTTTATGCAGCTTTTCCCCTCCCGGAAGACAATTAATGTCTTGCACTCTGCATACCGTGTTATGTAGCTGTACTGACAGACTACAGAATCTATGCAGCTTCAATTGCTAAAATTTGCACATCGAAGGAAGGAAGGCTCAATTTTGTGTGCCAAGGCACTTTGACAAATTATTTCACCCATTTACTGGAATTATGCCATTAATATTACACATGCATGCACAAAGTGAGGGAATTTTTCTCCTACCTTCCACTGTTTTGGGTCAAGATCTTTACAATGATAAATCTTTATATTGTGGATTCTGGCAAAACCTGGTCAAATCATTAA
>JAAAKB020000021.1:1165378-1179313 GCA_010014835.2 Apostichopus leukothele | reverse complement strand
ATCATATAAAAGCCTTAATTACTTGCTAATTAACGTTCGCTGTGGGGAAAAAAGTATGAGAAAGTCTTAGTTTTGTCCTTTGTGATTGTATTATGATAAAAACTTGATAGACACGGCAAACTTGAGGAAAAACGGCGACTCAACGCAAAATGCTGCTTTAAGATTTGTTGCAGAGCACATATTATGTGAATGTGTAATTATACAAACAGGGCATAAGAACACAATATATGTACCACCGGTTTCAGTTTATATAGGACAGGGGAAGAAAAGGGTGGAAGGGGGAAGGGACAGGGCTGGCAAGTGACAGATGGGGTAGGGGTCAAATGGGACAGGGGATGAAGAGTAATTAGAGAATAGATGGGACACGAAATGGACGAGACAGATAAAGAACGGGACAGGGGGTGAGGAACATGGGAAGATTGGCAGGGGACAATGGTTTAGGATGGTAGAGAAAGCTAGGAATGGAAAGAGCAGGTAATGAGGAAGGGTGAAGAGAAACAGTAAATGGGGAGGGACAGGAAAATCGGGTCAAGGAAAGAGGGCAGAAGTTATGATATATGAAAGTCTATAAATATAATGAACCATCCAGTAAAGAACCCAAACTTCAATTTTTTTGTTAATTGTTACATATCTATACACAGCATAGCACCAGTTACATGATAGGTGTAGTCCTCTAAATCAAAGTTCTAATACAGTATGCTGTTCCTTCCTATCCCCCCCCCTCCCCTTCCTCCATGCCCACACTGCATTTAAAGTTCCTGTTATTTATGTAAACATATCTAACATATATACAAAATGAAAATCAGACACATTGAACCTTTAATTTTTTTTTCTTTTTCAAAAGGCATTTGCAACTTATTTAAAAATCTTTTATTAGCTTGCATTGTTAATGAATTTTAAAATCAAAATGATCTGAAAACTAATGTACAAACATGGTGACTTGAGCCATGTATAGATCGTAGTGCAATAGCATGATGGCAGGCCAGCTTTCTCATAACTCTACTACTGTACGTATATGATATCACTTTAACCGACTGCCCAAAAAAAGAAGTATCTAAAGGATGGTGCTGAATGTACTTAAATGGACACAGTCAACATACATGCATTTTACTGATAAGAGCTGAATATATACATATATATATACATAGGTGTCCTCTCAAAGGAAACGCAAGCTTATCTCTACCTGACATTAAACAAACAAAGAACCCTTATCATCCCTTTTGGTCATGTGATCACTGTATATATTTATAATAAACCATATGCAAGGTCCCAAGTTCAAATTTTCGTCAAGAAATTTTATCTCCTGACGACAAAGTTTCATTAACCTACTTAAAATGCCGACAAGATAGCATTAGCAATCATTCCACATGCAGTTAGAGCTGTAAAACATTTCTTAAAGGGACAAGTTATAAGAGCTAATTTTTTCTTTCTTTCGAAAATGACATTTTTTGCACTCCTTTTTACACAGATTGGTATATGATTAATTATCAAGGATTTATTAACATAAGTACCGACAAATTTCATCATCTGCATGTCCTGGATGCTTTGATCATTCACATACTGTACATACATGTATACATATACAAGCCAGATCCAACTTTAAATCAGAAGCTTACAAACTACCTTGTCATGAATCTTGATCAGTGAATTAATGAGCTAATGAACCGCATCGTAATGGGATTACGGAATGCAACACACCTTAAGATTCAAGGAAAAACAAGTTATTTTAGCTCAGCAAGGGCTGAGAAATAGGCAAACTATGGCTTCCTTATTGAATGAGATCCGGTTTTGGGGTTGATAATTTGGTAAAAATTTGGTAAACTAAGTCAATCACAGTAAGCTAAGTAAGCCAATATTTTAAGTTAATTGGGTGAATATTTCCAACTCATTAAGACTGGATGTATATCAAGCTGCATTTGAAGAAAATGAACAATAAGTCAAGATTTATGTGAATTTTCGAGTTCGCTGCTTGTAAAAATGGCAGTAATAAATGCAATAATTATCACGCCGTCTGTCGCACACTAATGTTTTTTATATAGGAAGAATGAGTTACTTGCAATGAAAGTGCAATCATTATTCATGAACGAAATGAAGTTCGCAACCTGGAAGGGTAAGATCTATGCAACTTGAGTAATACCCAGAAGGTTCAGTAAACTAATTAGCAGCTCCTAAGGTTATGAGGGGACATGTAAGCTAGTGCAGGTGTGATGACGTCAACTTGGCAGACATTGGCAAACCAAAATAATGCAAATTATTCTCTATTATACTTCCTTACAACCCCACCTGACCCTCCTCAATCCTCACTTCATCCCACCACGATTATAGCTACTGAGTCATAAAGGAAACCCTGTACATAGCAACTGCAAAATCCCCCGCAGCATGGTTGAATCGGTATCAACTAACAGAGATTAACACCACAGACCAGCATTGCCCAATATTGTGTAAAACTGCAGTTTACAAAATATTACATCCTACCCAGCTTGGCTGCAGGACGGGCTGCAGCCCCCTAAGCTTCCTACATTTGTGATGCAGGGCCTTTAAAGATAGGAATCTGTGTGGAAGCATCACAGTTCCGGTGATGCAATACTGACATTCTGTAGACCAGATCAGCAGTTTACCATTGTGCATTGCATTGGGCATTATATAGTACTGAAATATTGATTTGCATGTATATCTGACTGCACCTTAATCTTACTACATACATGGAAGAGATTTACGTTACTATATTACCATATGAATAACTCCTAAATTTAGCAAATTGTTAGACGTTTCAACCCAAATGTTTAGCTACAATACAATACATAACGGTATTTAGTTTGCATGTTGGTGAACACACAAAGTTACCGTACACCACCAAACGAAGAGGTGATCGTTCACCTTGGGAGGTCAGCTGCAAGGGTCGAAGGAATAGCAGGGTCACTTTTAGACATGGTATCTAGAGAGAATGCAGTGGTTTATAAGAGATAGGTATATATGATCAGTTCCCTAGAATACATGAATGTTTAGTTACTTCATCACATACATACAGTTCAATGAGGAATCTTTTCGAACAATTTGTGCATTGATCACTGTTTGTATTGGGGTGCATTTCTCTAGAGACTCAGGTAAGAAAGGAACATATTATCCCCCCCTTCCCCTCCAGTCCTCACATACGGTACAAGATGCTCTGATATATAGTCAATATATCAAAACACGATCATCTTGTGATAACGAGACTTGGAAGTGTAAGGCATGCATGTTACTATTGCTGTGTACCTTTTAGTTCAGAATTGCGGAAGTGTTTGTATACATTTTCAGTCTTTTGTTCCAAATGCATGGGGTCAAATACAGTACTACCACACTTCCATCATCAATCATTTGAAATATATTCATATTGTAACAAAGATTTCTACAAATTGGCAACAGTAACTCTCTGGGCAAGGACGGTGCTATCACAACAACAAAGTTCAGGACCTTTAACGCAGGGGATCTTTACAACAACCTACAGTAAACATACATGACATTACCCTCCCAAAAAAATAATCATATAAATTTCTAAATGGTCTACTTATAACGGGATCCACAATCTTGATCCAAAGTCGAGCCCAACGAATTGAAAAGAGCTGGAAAAAGACAATCAAGAGTTTGTACTTTGTTCTAATACAATCCATTACACAAACAATACGCCTGTAAGATCAACAACGTCACAGCAGTAATCTAGCTCCCAACGGTTACTGGGAGAGCGGCAAGACCCATTATGAAGTACATACAGTGCCATGCACACAGTATGTCTTGTACAATGTTACTGAACAGTGTGTTCACCAATAATGTATCCCATTCATTGCAAACAAAACCATGCTGTATGTTTACTGTACATACAGAACAGCCAATGCAAAAGTCGATGTAGGAAACGGGGGGGGGGGAAATGTCCTCACACACTGGCAACCATCCCACTCCCACTACAGTACCATCATGCTTTAACTTAACGCTTCTTATCAAACTTGCAGAATTGTCTACTCTCATTTACTGTATGTGCTCTAGACACCTTGGGTGGGTAGAATGAGAAGGAGGAGGGTGGTAGACCGGAAAAGGCCAGTCACCCAGAGCGGTCACCGGTAAAAGGCTACCAAGTGCTCTATACGAGGTAGAGCAAGAGTACTGTTGTTGTGAGGCATATGTGAGGAGTCAAGTAAACACATCATTTTTGAACTTGGGTATAGCTGTCAACTTTTATGAGGACACACCTGCAGGTTTTGATATATTTCGTTACGAGTTCAACCTGGTTAGCCCTCGCTCGGTTTATACCCGGAATAAAACGGCAATTGTGTGGCGATGGAAAAATACTCTGTATTTGTGCAAACCGCATTATGAGTTCATTCTTCTGGATGGTCTGATAAATCTTTCTTTTATTGGGGGGATACTTTTGTATGACCGTAAATAAATAATCACATGATCATGACAATGTACAGCTGTTTGCCAAAATGTTGGCCATATTGGCAGAGACCGAAATGAATGAAAACTTAGAAGAATAAACATCCTGTGCGCATGGACAGCATAATCTATGCTTTAAATAAAAATACTAGACTGATCTAGGATACATGTACAGTACTGCAATATGTGGCCGGCCGGCCAAAATACCAGCTTTGCATAAAAATATATATACTGGCTAACATCCCAAATTCCCAATTCCCACTTCCATTTTCCTTGAATTTATGAAAAAGCAGAAAGATTTTAAGTGCCACTTCTGTACCAGCAAATGGCAAAAATCCAGTTGGCATTTAGCCAGTAAATAGCTGGAATTAGGAGGCCTGATGAGTAACTGGATATCCGATTTAAGATAATCTGGGATGTGGATAATCATGGGTTTGAAACAGATTATTGAAAACAGGCCACTGAAAATGAAACTCACCCTCTGGTCTTGCAAAGTTGGGAAGAAGAATCACTGTGTAAGAGAAAACAAGAAGAGAGTAGTTAAGATAAAAAGTTACCGACATTCATGCAATTTCAAAAGGAAAGTTTTATCAAAATGGTCACCAGACACTATAAGTCCCCGAAGCTGACTGATTCGGGGATTTACGAGCCAGGATATTTTTCTGTAAACAATTTAAAATATGTACTTTCCTAAGTAACTAAACTACATGATTGGTAACACTTTAGTACTACATCCCCTATGTCCCACTTCAGGGTCCACCGCCCACTTTCTCATCCTTCAAAAACAGCTACCATTCACAAGGAAACTTAGTTGTTTTTCTGTACACTTTGCTTCATGGAATTCTCCCGTGTTTTTCCACTTTAATGATCATCTTTCCGACAATCCTCATCCTCAAAAATATTTTGTTCACCAGTGTGAAAAGCACTGTATAAATATGTATTAGTACACATATCCTTTTTAATTTTCCATGATTTCCATGTTTGATCATTTTCCTGTGTAACATCCTATTATAGCTATATATGTTTTGAACAGGTACCAGTTTTGCTACACCCATCACGATACCCACACAAACTATAAACTTCTGCCAACATGCACTATATCATGTTGAGGCGGGCTTTGCTAGATTCTGTCAACATTGAACTTTGACCTCAACAAACAGCAACAGGGTGGATCCCTAATATAATACTAGACAGCATAAATTAATGCCCAGGGCTAAGGGATTCCACAAAATGGAGTAGAGTAGTACCAGCTAGGCATGACTTTCAATGGAGTCGCTACTCCATTGTACATGTAAATTCAGTGCCTGTAAACATTTGACGAAGCCACCTGCCCGAAGGCTTCTGCTTACTTCTAGCATAAATATGCATAAATAACTATAGGAGAGTACAAACTCTTTGCATAAACTGTCAAAACTGAAGGAAATATTTCCATCTTTGTTTGTGAATTAATGCCTTAGACTATAGGTCATAAGTCTTGAGAATCATGAAAACTTTTCTGTGATTGAAAACAATTGGTTGGTGCAGTTTTTTTCTTCTTGCAGACAGTCATTTCTTCATCATGATTTTCTGTTTTCTACTTTACAACAGATACAAGTTGACTATATGCAAGTCAGGTTGTTGTGTGAATAAAGATATATGGAATTACAATTAATATCTAGATTGACTTCGAACAGGCAAACAATTACTTTTTTCCCCAAACAATACCTTTCGAGTTACGAGTATAGGCTCATTTTTGTTAGCATTACAGTCACAAAAAAACTGGTGGTAAGGGGAAGTCCCTAATTGGTTCAAAGCCAAATAGAATTAATAATAATAATAATAGTCCATGCAAGCCACAAAATACCTACATAAATTTCTAACAATTTTGACAGATCAATTTTACATCAACTTCTTCAGATAACAATTTTTGTCAAACTTACAGCATCAATGACAATCTGTCGGGAAGACCAGTAAATACCAAAGCCAGACCAAAATTGTTAATGTGGTAATTATGCATTAAGTTATTCACACCTATCTTACATGATTTACACGTTAGGCTACTGATTAGTTCCTTTCTTATGGTGTATTGTGAACATTTATCATGTTCACAATTGAAAACATTCATGTTTGTATTCCGAATGATTTTTTTTCATATTTTCGTTGTTGGTGTTGCAATTATTTTGGTTTGTATAGGATCTTAAAAACTCTACAGTACACTGGAACAGTATTGATTAAGTACTACAATCTCATTCTACACATTTTTCTTCTTATTCCTTTTTTTCCCACTGTACATACTTTTAGTATTTTAATCAGGACTACTGTCTGTGATAACAGATAAATTAGTTCCCTATGTATGTGTATTAATAACGGTATAGTAATTTCAATAATAACTTAAAAATACCGCACTCAATTATGTATAGTTAGACTTCCATCGTCATAGCGATTGTCAATGTAAGACAGTACTCACTCATATCACAGCTAGAAATGAAATTGTTTTGGTGTAATACTGACTGTATACACACAGACAGAAACACTGCACATGCAACGATGCTGAACATTGCGTGACTAGCAGACATGTCTCACATGTGTCTGTCTGCTACTCGTGTCACAGCTCGTACAGTACAGAATGTTTGCCAACCATTTGTTTCTAATAATATTACAGACCTACAGTAACATGGACATGTAATCTCAAATTTTTTGACACTTCAGACTGTGAATAGGTAAATACAATGTTGAACACAGTGTTAGAACAAGACGTCTAGAAAGGCATGACATCACATCATGGGATGATAATTATTACTTTCCACACCTGTGATGCTTTGGATCAACCTCACATTACAGTGACTGCATATAGATATGCTCTAGATAGCTGATGAACTGCGGCAGCAATGGCAGCCATTTCGCAGTTTCCGTGGTTTTGGTCAAGATTACGAAACCAAAATTTGATTCTGAAATCCGGGATAAAATTGCATTACATTACCCTAGCATGATTCATTATAATTGCTTGCAAGCATAATGAATAAAATTGTCCAAAAATTTGGGAAATTTCCCAAGTCACATTTTGTTCATTTGTTACTGCTCTAGCTGAGAGAATAGCTGCCATTCTACATTTATTTTTTAGTTTATTCAATATATGTTTGCAAACTATTTGATTCTAAAATCCTAAATAGCAGTGGGGTTCATTACTGTAGCTTGAATAACCATGTTTTTTAATTGTCCAATCCTGTATTTCCATAGATACTAACAATTAAGGAACTATCTAGATGGATCAAAAAAGAAATAAAAAAAAGAAGAATCAGAATCTAAATGGAAACATTGATTTATTAATCTAGCAAATGTTCGTTTCTTTTGAGGAACAAAATAGAAAGAGGAATTTATTTTGTTTGAATTTAATAATGTAATGCTCTGTTTCAGTAATGTAGGTTTGTAAAAACTGTTTGAAATTTATTAGAATTTAATAATTTTGTTTCAAATAAATCAATCAAAGACCCCCTTAGTTTGCGATTATCGGTCATAGCAACTCCCCATGAATAGAGCAATTAAGTATCAGATTTAATTCATAATCAAATAATGTTTTTAGACATAAATACATGTCACATGATAACATTTATACTGATTGTTTTGCTGACACTGGAAAGGAATATTGCCTGCCTTTAATTTTAATTAGCAGCGACTGTTTTCTGGTAAAAATACAATCTTAACCTAATTCTGTTTCTCCCAACAAACTGGGCAGCAGAGCGGACACTATTAATATCAAATAACTTTTTTCCTGCCCCAGTGTTTCTTTCTCCAAATTACTTTATTTTAATTTAATTTTCTCCACCAAATAAAACTTGACAGCTCCTGTATAACATAATACAATTTTTTTTACGACTTTTTTTTAAATGATTTTTCAGCCAAGGGAAAAATTTAGAGTTCAAACTTTGTGTAGCAGATTTGAAGTCGCTGAACTTTGTTTCTTATCAAATATAGCATGTTGTTCCTGTGGAAAAAAAAATGCTATACACCTTACGACTACAACTACATAGGAACTACTTTATATTGCATCGCTATATGATAGTGGGTTAAGTTATTCACTGCACCCTATTCGGATGTGGTTTATCAAATCAAATGTTACTGATATCGGTAAAGTAAATCTAGTTGATATAAATCTGCCAATATTTGTCTCGATGCAACCTGTTCGATATTCTCAAATCTCAAAAATGTCACCCTATTTAACCAATTACTCATGTACTTGTCGACCACAAATTGTCCTACAGTAACATTATTTGGGGACATAGATTTCCAATCTTATCCTTAACTTCCCCGTACATTCTAACACTGGTTTACAACTTGCTCACAAACACACAAAAAAGAGCAGAATCACAATTTTGAAGATATTTAATTTTTTCTGATCCTCTCTAATTCCCTCGAATTTTCGATAGTTTCGAAGTTCCATTTAGATTCATAACGATAACACATGCTTTTGAAACCATTTTTCAAGATGTATCCTTTGGTTAGTGTGATTTCCTAACATAACTTAAACTTGTTCTAGGCTTAATCTGTCTAACCTTCTGGCCCTAGCCTTCTTTCATATTTTTCTGTATTGACTGTTCACATGTCTGAAACAATGGTAGTTGTCTTGTTTTAACAAGTGCTGCAGAACCTGACATTTGAGTTTTCTTTAACTTTGGATTTTGGTGTAATTATGTATTGCTTAAATTATATGTACAGAAGTAATTCGCTAGTAGGTCCAGGCTAGACCTAACTATAATTTAAATGTCTATCAACAATGTTGTTGAAGTACTTAGGCTTGCTCATGAATACTGTCCTTGGCATATATACACATAGAAACTGAGGGCTAGCCTTGATCCCTCATGTCACAGGAATAATTTATCCGGTATCACATCCCAAAATGCTATACAAAATGGGCCAACTTGCTATACCAGTGCAAACATGTAGTTTTTGTGCACAGAAACCATAGTACTTTAATAACACACAAAATTCAGAGCCCTTCAAACTGCTACATTAAATTTGTGCATGTCATGTTCAACGATGAGATACCATAAAGTAGATTATAATGCATTGAGGGTAACGGTGAGGTATTCTGTGACGGCAATTTACCAAGGCCTATATCTTATGCCTCGAATTGCATTTCCATTGAATATGTCCTGATTTACATCACAATTAGAAGTTCAGGGAAAAACATTGCAACATGCATTGTTATGTTGGACAATGGTTGTCTCAAACACGAGATGAATGGCACTCACGTTATTTACCGACTTTGGCAGTTTGTGAATAACCTTTACTAATTGGCACTGCGACTGCAGTCTCAGCGTAATCATCTGATCCTACACACTTAATTAGGATCAGACTGTTAAATTTATCAACGGTCTCTGAGTAAGTATGGTGTAAGTTTTTTTCAAGATTGTTGTTGTTTTTGTTTTCAATAACAATTATCCTATAGAGTCCAGTTAGCTGTGTCAGTATGTGCAAGTACAAGATATGATTCCTCCTACTATACAGTACCATGCATACATACATGTATGCTGTACATTACTTGGCACTGTAGTACTTCAAGGATGGTATCTAACTGTTAACTCTGGATAACAAGTAATGACAGATCTGATACACGTTCATACTGAGATAAACCCATAAAATGCTCGAAGATACAATTTCCATAACATCACATATTTAAAGCTAAATTGCATAATTCGAAAAATGGATTAAATTATTCATTTAAGTCCTTCAGGATTATATTAACTGTTGATTACTTGTTTCACTAAGATAGGCCTAATCCTAAAGCTTAGTAATTTCTAGCCAAATGTTTGTCTGGAAGCTATGTTTATAGGCTTGATTAAAATTGCATTCCAAAATGGGTGGATACAATTTGACTTTCAAACAAGCAGGTACAATATCTATCAGTCCAGCTACATATATGTCTAACACAGTAGCATGGTGTACGGTTCCAATTATGACACACTTAAAGACATTAAACTGACAGTTTACTCATTGTTAAAGAAATTTCTCATATTTTTACATACCTGGCCTTCGTAAGATATGTTACCAACAAGCACGTCTACAATTTTCGTTCTTTGACAACATTTGTACAAAACTCTTGGCAATTTCTGTGTCAGTAGTTTCACACAAAACGGCCCCATACTGGGGCCTATTATGGCACAATCTAAGCTAACAAAGAGCAAAATGGGTTCAGAATTCACTGGAATGAAGCTTAAATGAGTTGAAATAATATCCTTTGTCTTAACGCAAATATTAAAAGTGCAATAAGAAAGTTCTTGAAATAATATATATGATTCATCTCAAGTTTGCATTAATATTTATTACAGTACATTGGACACAAACACATAAAATTCTACCAGTCCAGATGAACAGTTACTATTAGTAAGCTAACACAAAAGAAGTTGCTTTAGTAGTGATGATTTTGGCCGAAGTTGCAGCAAATTTACACAAACGTTTACGCTCAGTTTTATGGAAAACACATTCAGAGCGAAACTAGCCCACTTCAAGTTGGTTTAGTGTGTTGCTATGGTAAAATCAGGTATTTCAGCAAATGCGTCATAACTCATAGGTAGTGCATACGGGAAGATACCACATAGGCCTAGGCGTAAGCAGCTACCCCATACAAACTCTAATATGCCAGTAAATAATAGGCCAAGCTGCATAGTCATGGAACTAGTACTAGTAAGAAGTAGGCTAGCCCTTTGGTGTTCATGTAATGTTGGCCCTATCGGCCTGATATCATCACCACAGTCCAGTTTTTCTTGGTTAAAAGTGTGATCTTTAACCATATCATCGCAAATAGTCTAACAGTAACAGGTCATTGGTACTGCCGGGTTGGCTGGTTTCAACAAGGACTAGGCAATGACTTTCAAAAGCCTTGGATAGGCCTAAGCTGATTTAAAGGCAGTCCTAACTTTCACTAGGCCTATGGCTGACTTAGTCACTGAAATGAGAAAAAACTTACCAAAAATACTGATGCAAAGAAAACACTCGGTGTGGCGTTCCATACTCGCCCGTGCCACACCTGATTGATTTCGCCGACATAAGCGACGAGTTGAAGTGTAAACTACTGTGCATTTGAAACATATCTACAAGTTAAATCCTTCATCGTGATATCTTTGTTACTATGATTGGAGTTACAAAACCATCTTTGAACGGATATCACATATACCGCTCCGGTGTAGGCCTAGGCTATCCCAGCACTCGCGTAATGTCAATTATGTCGGCAAAACTGAAGTATTAGGCCTGCTGGGCCTATTGCGAGCACACAATAACAGTAACAGTATTCCTGAATGTAACCGTCTTATCACTATAAATTAAAGCCCCTTGAATATAACGTTACAAAAGTGACAACTTTTCTCCTAAACGTGCCAATTTTAATCCGATTATTCCCGATTTAGAGCCGAATTGCATGGTTCCGTTAGACCAAATTAGAAGGTTGACGATAGAAAAATCCTATCCTAAAGAATTCAGATGACAAAACACTTCCCCACGATCATCTCATAAGCAAATTACAAACTTACAAGAAATGGATTCCTTTTTCACTTGGAAAATGTTAGGCTAGAAATGGTGGGCGGTTGACACAATACAGAGTTCCTTTTCAGAATTCCATAGACTAGACAGATCTAGCGGTTGCGGCGAAAATGTAAATGTGAACACGAGACAAGAACCAGACAAGACCCTACCATTATGCAGACAGAGGTCGGTTTGTTACAGACAGCGTGTAAACCGCAATGTGTTACTTATATCACTTTCTTTTATTCGACCAAAATACATAAAATTGTTTCAGTTTCTACAGAGAATAATTTTCATCACTGAATTAATCATTGACTTAAGGAAAATTAAGATATAAGGCTACGTAAATTAATTCATTCTTAGTTTTTTAAGACCGTATAAAGGCACTATACCCCATCAGTGAAATGGTATATTTATAGTTAATTAATTGTTGTCATATTATACTCTGCGCGACCTTTGATGGTATTGTTGCCTTGACGACTTCGTAGCGTCGTACACATTGCAATGGATGTATAGTTTGTTATGCTAGCCTATATACTGGACATGTGCACTGTGGTACTGTACAGTTGTATATGGAATCGTGCGATAGTACTTTAGTATCAATTTGATAGCCGAAGATCAGTCTAACGAGAGAAACGTACTTTATTGAATAAGAATTTATATGATTAAGTCGCGTTGTGGGATTTGATTAATTATGGATAGACCAAGCCAGGGTCAAGCACTTCCTGGCACAAATTACGTTGCAACGGATCAAATCTGGTAAGACCAAGATTTTTACTTAAGTTAAAACGCTCAGTCAGTGTTACTGTTAGGCTATGCATACAGTAGTTAAATTCGTTGTTAGGCCTAAGCCTATGCTATATAGTTTCAACTTTCATGGATAGCACTTGCCTATACTGGCTGACTTTCTTCAGTAGTCTACTATTTAATGGATGGGAGATTTACCAGTCATACAGTAAAAGTTTGGCCCATTCCCAAAGAACAAGGGAATAAAAAATTCAAACCAAAGAATTGTGTTCGTTCTTTGCTCTTGTTTTGGTAAACATGTAGGCTATTGTATTGGGCGCATTGGCGAGCACATTATATCTGTGTTTCTGTCAGCATTCCCACAGCAGAGAGAACTGTTTGGAAAGACACATTCCATAAAACCCTGAGGCTATACCGTCACACCACTGACGCTGTAGCTGGCATTACTGTCGCACTCCTGACGCTGTAGCCACAACAGCATAATGCATTGAACTTGAGTTTATTTTTTGGCATTTCTCCTTTTATTGAACTTCCCTGTGCAAAATTTTAGTTTCAATTAGGTCCCATAGTAATAATTGAAATGATGGGTCGTACTTAAAAGTAATGGCCAAAAATATGAACCATCCTGATTGCCATTGGACTTTTGGCATTTCTCTGCATATTACTGGACTCCTTATATGGACGCCGTAGCCAACCTCTCTTATTAATAAAGGGTGTTACTTCAAAATTGCGGGGTTTTCTGCAATGACTCCACCCTGGGTCCTTAGTTGCTTGACTTGCCAGTCAAAATTGTTCACTTTGTACATTGTTTTGAATATGATGTGATGAGGTCAAACTGTTTGCCAGCTCATGCATCCAATTAATGTCATTTGGTACACAAACAGGAATGGGTTTTTTTATTCACTCAATCCCCGCAAAAGTTTGGTAAAAAAGTACCTCACCATGATTGTGTGATTATTTACTATACAAAAGTACCAACATAATATATTCTTTAAACCAAGTTCATAATGGAGTTTTAATGTGTGACACTTCAAATTGAATCCCTGATTATCAATGTCGACCAAAACTGAAGATAAATAAGTGAATTGATGTTAAACTTTGCAGATAGTAGGATTTGTAACAGTGTACGTACCTATTTGGAAAACATTGTCTATGGGTAGAATTGGTATTTTGGCCAAATTTACTGTGTTCTAGTTGTAGATGCACAACCCCCCTCCTCACCCCCCCCCCCCCACCCCGCCCACCACCCACAAAACACAAAAAAAGCACACGCATAATTCAGTA
>JAAAKB020000021.1:1069015-1079819 GCA_010014835.2 Apostichopus leukothele | reverse complement strand
CAAAAATAAAGACACACCATCAAAAAGCAACTTCCCCCCCCCCCCCTTGCCTGCTGTCTTATTTACTACAAGTTGGTTCAAGTTTATCACTGCCCCCTCCCCCCCCCCCCCAGCAGCTCCATTGACCTAATTTCCGGTCGCTGCCTTCTTCCGAATCTACCGTTCAGAAGTCCTCCATCCGTTTATTCGTTCAAGTTTTCATGATTACTAATCTCCCTGGTTTCCTGATCATGCTGTGAGCGCTCCTTTGGTTTCTGTGGATACCATATACGTAACATTTTCAACACTGTTCAAGAGCACAGTTTGCTAACTATGCTTAAATTTTGCATGTTTATATGTTTGACATAAATGTCTTTTAATATATAAGATACACATCTTATTTACTGAACCATTCAGGAACAGGGTTCTTACCTAGTGGGCAAGAAGAGTCTGGTCTTACAGCTGCCGTAAATCTCAACCTGAAAAGAAAGAAAAGAAAGACCTATTAATTTACAAAGTAATGTGATAAAAAGATACTGTGATGTTTGACAACAAACAAATTCAGCGCAGAAGAAATTTATGCGACTGACCCAACTTCTTAAAGTCGACCTTTGTTTCTTTCTAAACATTCATCCAAGCGATACTTTTGGAGTCTTTTTTTGTTTACAGGGTTCTATTGACCTCCATGAACTTTGACCTCTACAAAACAATGGGATTGTTGCAAGCACTTAAGGAAGATACATAATCCACCCAAGCATTACTTCTAGAGTTAAATATTCAACAATATATGTTTGACCTGTATCCCTGTGGACTTCAATGACCTTTGACCCCTACAAAACATTGGTTATTCTATTACACTAAGGAGGATCTATGTGCGCATATGAAATTCACTCAAGATTTACTCAAATGTTGGGAAATCATATATAATTTATCAACATCGCAAGTACAGTACACCCAGCTCTGTACACATGCCATTACCATCCCAAAGACCTCTTTTGTCTTCAGTGAAGGACCCAGAAAGGCATATTGGTCCAAGTAAATTAAAAAAAAAATTACTTACGTCTATCCATACATAATACATGCACTCCAAATCTATGTAGCCTAGAAACAGTACACATTGCTAATTAATATTAAAGCAATGGGCTACATTAAAATAATTTAAAAAAATTCATATACAGTATTCCATTGCTGTACAGTTAACTTATTTGGTTTATATTCAATTTCTCATAATTGTGCCATCAGTCATCCAATAGAATTTACATCTCGGGGAAGCACTTTGTTGTACACTAACACATACAATACATACAAATGCAAAAACAAATATAACAAAAACAGGTAATGTGTTCTTTAAAATATGAAAGAAAGTTGGTACAAATTTTGTAAGAACAATTCAAGATACTGTACAGTTTGTTTATAACTACTGGTGCTGTTTACGTACAGTCCCTGACACAAGATCACAGCAGGGTTATTTTACCCTGTACACTGACTCCCGTCAATAAGCTATCAAGTTCAGCTCCAGAAGGAAACAATTAATTCTGATAACTTTCCTTTGCAATCAAATTACTTGCCCCTTGGGATATCACTACAATACAGAGGTACACACAGTACTGTGCTTATATCATATTGGTATTACACACAAATAGTACCATTGACAATATAGAAACACACATACACAACATACACGCATACTGTGTACTGGCGAGTAACACATGCTCTGTGCAGGAACACAAGAAAGTGTAAAAAACAAAAGTGACTTTCTGTAATAAAGTTAGTTTTATAGAATAATGCTTAATGTTTACAATACTCTTCAAGAAGGACTCAAAATTTATGCGGTTAGAATGAATATATGTATATGTTTTTCTGCATAGCAATGCCACAATGAACGGTGACCTTTAATATCTTCCTGTGGATGAAAGGTCATTTTGTATTGAAGATCTGTTGACAATCACAAACTCAGTTCTTCCTAACTTCCTCTTAATGACAAGTTCCTGTGTTGGTCCGTCCCATTAACATGTTATGCAGAATTACTGCTGCATTAAAATAAACACAAGTAACAGTTAATCCTCTTCTTTTTTTCTTCTTCTTCTTCTTTTTTAAATGAAACAAAACAGCCAAGTAGAAACCACAGTAATCATTCATGTAATAATACGAATGTTCAGATAAAATGAGTAGTTTCATTTTGTTTCCTATTTTATTGTGCAGGGTGATTAACATTCCAAGGATACTAATTGCCTTGTTGTGGTGCTATACTTGAGCCAAACCATGCACTAAATTTACCACAGCTTCTGCATTTTCCATTACAGTAGGTTACTAGGTCTAATCTGTTTGGGTTTTTTTTCTCATTTTTTTTTTTTTCACTCTCCTCCTCCTCTTCCTCCTCCTCCAAAAAAGGAGACATATCTACCTATTTCTCTGAACATCAACATGATAAATGTTTTGAAGAAATTTAATGTTAAACACTGTTGTTGCAGTCTCAACTGATGTATAAATTACATAATATACAAATCTAAATAAATATTCAAGTCTGTACATGACAGAATGTTCGGTACTAGCCTAGGGTAAAGTACATCTACGCTTTTAATTTGACACAATTTTTTAACACGAAACGTTCGAACCAATACTGCTTTCTGGAAGCAACCGTTTTAATAACGACATCACGGCTCAGAGTTAACATTTGAACAGATAGTGTAAACAACCAGGGTACACAGTCAACCGAACTTCTGTTTCGAAATTGGGATTTTCCAAATGAGGGTGCATGGATGCAAATAGAACTGCTGAGAAACATTGATACAGTAAGACCTTCTACAGTGTTTGATATGGGGTGATGACTTGGCTTAATTTTGAATGAATAGAAAGGCATAGAATCGATATTTTTAAACGTGAGGGATATTAGCATGCACTACTGTATGTAGTATGTACCTGTAAAAATACCTGGTTACTGCTTCTTCCATAACTCATTACCCTCTGCAAATCTATTTCCTGTATTACTGCCTCAATCGGTAGAGCTTTATAAAGTTGCATTTTTTTATCAACTTTGTCACAATTTGATGATTCCACACTGGACCATTAAATTTAATCAAATCAGGTATATATACACCATTTTCAGTAAATAATGATGTGCATTTTACAGTTTAACTGAAAGGTAAAATGGCTGCAATTTAAACTACTGTAGAACTGAATATGAATGTTTAACTGTTAGTCGTCTGCAAGCCTGTAAAATCACTTCTCTACTCTTCAGAATTACAGACATTTTCAAGAGAATGACTGCACTGGTTAAACTTAAAACTAGATTCAACAAATTCACAGACTTGAGGAATGAAATTTAACTCTGCCAAAGGTTTTATCATTAGCATAGTACTTACTGTACAGGCTAAAGAAAAAATTAGAAGATCCTGCAATAGCTGTATTATTGCCTGAAAAATGCCAACACAAATTTTACCATTTACTGCCTTTATGGAGATTTAGTTCCAATGTAGGAGATCTAATTCAGCAAAATACTTCTCTTTCACATTTTTATCTTTGCTTTCAAACTAAAACACTGAAAACAATTCAAAACACACTGTTGTACTGTGAGCAACAACTGTGTTTAAAACTACACCTTTACATAAATTTGTGTATGCTCGATGAGATTGTACTGGAAAGCCTTTGCTACTTGCCTTTATTAGAGTTAAGTTGGGTGAAAATAAAATTGGTAAGTGGTTCGTAAATTCTTTAAAGCACAAATTGACACAAAAGTTCACAGAAATCACATGTTTACATATATCAGAAAATGTATCTAGGAAACAAAAAAAGCACAATTGGACATCCAATTGGATATCCAATGAACAGCCTACAACCCCTATTTTGTTTGATCTCTAGAGTAAGGCAAAATATGTCACCAAAGACAGAACTAGTATTGTTCGATACAGGTGACAAAACGCCTACAGTGGAATTACCACCTTCCTTTCATACCGGTTTCGAACCTCTGGACACACAATCAGCATCAATAGCCTAGTGGATTGGGTGACCGATATAAAGCGGGAGGCCCGGGTTTGAATCCCGGTGGGGGCTGGAAGTATTTTCACTGTTATTGATTTTCCATCTCATTACAATTTCAATTATATATATATATAGAGCTAGCAAAGCTTAAGAGCCTTCTCAATCTATGTTCACATCAAGATTTAACCCCTTTAGGGAAAAATCACTATTGTTAAGACGTTGAGAAATTAAGACGATGGTTGCCTCAATTGATTTTTCTTTTCAAGGTCCTTCTGGACCCTCCTAACCATTTTATTAGGGAGCTGGAGAGTACTGTATTCAACACATAGTTAAGGTTATCGTTTCATTTTTGTTGGCGTAATTTTAGCTGACTTGATATGAAAATAACATGTTCAGGTACGTTATCATTCCCAACTATCAGTTATACATCGCACCATTCAACTGCGGCAAACGCGATGCAATAATACACTAAAAAGAAAACAAAGTGGCTATTCTTACGACTAGTCGTAAGAATAATTTCCGATTACGCATGCGCAGTTGCTATTTTTACGACCAGGAGTACTATTTTTACGACCAGGAGTAACAATAATTTCCGGTTAGGGTTAGTGTTTAGGGTTAGGGTTACCCCTACTACATGCGCAGTTGCTTTATTTACTTTACTGCGCATGAATTCGCCGATGTCGTAAGAATAGTTTATAAATAATTGCTACGACTAGTCGTAAGAATAGCCACGGCCAAAAGAAAATGTACTTACTTTAGCATCCGGCCAAATACTTTGAATGATCCCTTGGACTCTTGAGACGACCTCTTGGCGCATCACATGTTCTTCCAATCGGGGGAACATAAACTTGTAGAAATCCTGAATCTCTTCATGGAGCCTAAGAAAAAATAGAAAAAAAATAAAGTAGACCTAAGCTCTTTGTTTTTCAAGTGGTCCTAATCATGTTTACCAGATACCCAACTTTTAATAAATGTAGAGTAAGTATGCTATCCAAAGAGTGGGTTGCCATGGAGATTGACGTTGCAGAGGCTTCATCAAACTCTGAGCCTACCCATTACTGGTATAAAATTAAATTTGTCTGGTATAAAGTATCTGTACAGTAGCAGTACCCATTGAAGAGCCAAAAATAAGCTTCATTAAAAAGTTATCGCAACAAAATGGCATTCAGAGAATGTGTTGTGTGTTACAAATTGAATTCATTTCTCTTTTGCGTCCTAAAAATTTTCAGCAGCTTTTGCCATGTTAAGCATTATTTAGTCCAAACTTCTGACAAATGGTGACTGGTATTAATATGAATGTCATCCAAATTGAACACACTATCAAAAGGACTGCCACTATTATATTTTGGTTTGACACTTTCAGTGTACTTGCTGTACAAATTAAGGGTTTTCCTTGCCCAAAAAATACATATTGCATGAAAATTAAACAACTTAGTGAAGAAGAAACCACAGAGGTACAGTATATGCAATTTATTCTTTTAACCTACAGAGCACAGATGGTTGTAACTGCAGATAGGGAATTTGTTAAATATAAGATACTTCTGGCCATTGTGAAAGTTGGTAAAAGGTTTCATTAAAACAGAAGCGAAGGGAACACAAACTTGATTACAAAATGAATGTAACTTCAATTACTTATTTATTTGTTGGTGGGAGGGGGAGGGAGGATTGAGCATGTGGAAGTATAAATTTGTGTTTCATTGATAATTTGTGAAATGAGTTAGGCTGGCAGAAATCACCTACTTTTAAGTTCTTAAACTTATAGTGTACTGTACATGAGCACTCTGCAATTGAAATATCATTAGCAATACTTATGTTTTGCTCTTGTTTCAACATTACATGGACTATTATCTGCTTCTTATGTTTATTCTATGGTAGGGATATATGTACAAGTTTTCCAGAATTGGTGAGACTTTAGTTTTATTGAAAAATGATTGATACTTTGTAGCCTATATTGGAAGGACCATAGGCCTTTTTAAAAACATGGGGCCACTTACTAATCCACCCTGTTTTACAAAATTACTGGAATAAACTTTACCTGACACTTATTCTGACCATAAAGTTCAATTGAACTCTTATTGCTAAATGCTAGACCTAGGCTAGGCCTGAGTTATTCCACACCCAAAATGAGTGCAGGCCTAATATTAAACTTACTCTTACAGAAAGACCATTCAACAATTCGCAACTAGAAAGATAGGTCACGAAAACATGTATGGCAAGTACGTTATGTATTATTACAGTAATATTCAAGGCATATTTCCAGTATTTTAACACTTGGACTGCACTACAGACTGTAGCCTAGCCTATGCTGAGTTTCGAAATTCGAGTGGGACTGACTCGTCTCACTCGCAGTCTTACCCAACCACTCCCTCTCTGTATTCAGTCCCGTCTAGTTTCCACGGTGTACCCCCGCTTCTTAATTTGCCACTTGAATTCCAATCGTAAGTGCTAGCGATATTGTCTTTTCGCTTCGAATATCCAGTGTTAACTGATTTCTCGTCAAATATGTTACCGTTCGGAGGATAGTCAGGTGAAAGTGGAATGTAATCTAGATTGCGATTAGCGTTAGGTTTAGCACTCATATTCTCTGACAAGTGCGTTTGTCGTATACCATCCCTGGCTTCGTTGATTATTTTCGTCCAAAGTTCAGTTGCTGGACCAAGCTGTTCTGGCTGATGCCAACTTATCCTTCGATCCATCAATATAATTCTTTCGAAACTATAAGTTGGAACTTAGAAGGTTCGAAATGGCTCAATTTTCGACCCCTAAATTCCGGATGTGGTGTGTAGATTTTCAATGCAGACTAGTGTTCCAGAGCTCTGCTCGTATAATAAAGCCACACTGTGTATACGTATACGCGTGTATGTAAGAAGACTGTACTAGTGTAAGATGTACGTACATAATGCACTACAGTCTCGACACAGACTCAATTACTTCATTGTTGCTATAATTAGCAACGAACTTACGCAATGTCTGCAAAAACAGCAAATGGAACGCCATGTGCCTGTTATTACCAAATTTAACCTTGGTCTTAAGCCTGCCTGGCTGTGATGTTATAGGGTTCGGGATGGGAGCAGAGGGGAAGTAAAGTGACAGCGATGGGGAGTAACTGAAGGGACGATGAGGGGGAAGGAACGGAGTACATTTGCGTCAAAAATGACATATATGACATTTGACTAAAAGGCAAGGGGCAAAAATGCAAGAACGAATCAATGGAAAGAAGGAAGCCTGGTGATGGAAAAGGCCAGTATAAGCCAGGATCGGTGAGTGTTTAGGTTGAGGCCAGGATGATGTTTTGGAGTAGTCATTGCTTATAGGCCCTCGATCCTCACTGCCATTTTGTCACAAATGCATTAAAAAGTTGTAGTCTTTCATGAAAGTTATTTTAATATTTGTGTAACAATTGTTTTTTTAATTTTTAACATAGTTTGTCTATGTTATCTGAAGATTAAGAAACTACAGCTAATTCACAGTCAAGTTATGAATATGGGATTATTTGTCATTGAAGTGATCGCGATATGACTTTCTGGTCGCTGGTGTTGGTTTTGAGCTCACTAAACAACTATAGGTCTATCTCAATTATAAAACAACCGAGGGCATTGCAGCCCGACCAGTGTCCGAGATGATCAGATGAAGCTTAAATGTATGCTGTATTGGCCCCAAATATGTTAGATATTCAAATATGGTCACCTTTGGTCAAAATTCTTAAACTGTTTTTATTACAACCTTCGAGAAAGTTTTCCTCACTGGGACATTCAGTCATCTTGTGTGTTCCTTAACAATATCTGAGAATAATTTGGAGAGTAAAGACCTCCAGGAAAGTTCTTTTTGAAAATTTCTAGAAATTATAACGTGCTCTATTTTTGGGCCTATACTGACTATACCTTTAACGCATACTTCAATTCACTATACTTCATTCATTCAAGTTCACCTGGATCAAATTCTTATTTATTCAGTTAATCAGGAAACTATTTTGAAACATTTCGTTCTGCGGATTAAACTGCAAGTTCTACATTATATTGTCCCAATTTTTTTTTTCTTCAAATGTCCCTTCTTGGAATTGCTGAAGGAAAACGCTTGAACAGTGCAAACAACTACAAAATGCATAGTTGAAACTTTGAAAGAAATGAACATAATTGACTTTCCAGAATATTTGGTGGCCGGCGATATGATACTGACAGCTTGTCGCCTAACTGCACGGCTATACGACTTGAAAGCGTTCCAGGAAAAGAATATTGAAATATAATTACTTTCATTCACAAATGTACTCATCATTCAGAATTTATTCTCTCCTCGTGTCTCATGGATTCAAATAAACCTATAGAATGCCACTAACGCTTCAAGTTCCATTTTGTACATGGACTTGGTGTTCAACAAAACAATCATGAGCCCTAAGTGATTACATACCATACAATCCAATTTGAATAAGAGACATTTGCTCGCTGGAGGCGTATTTTTAGTCAAGCAATTTTCCAATTTTGCAATGTGTTGCGAAATACGACACATTCGTGTTTGGTCCCAGTGATTGGTCGATACATCAATGACGTGTCAAATATGTAAATTATTTGATCATCAGGGCGATCTATGTCAATCTGCGATCAGATACGTTTGTCTGTATACGTTTTAGTTCAGATAAGACTCATACACTAGTACATTTCTTGTTACCTTTGTCTTTTATTTTTCTATTTATTTTTACAGATTTGGACGTCATACATTGTGGAATTGAATCATCTGATGAAAATACATACAAGGCAAACATATTAGTATATACTATATATGCATACGGTCTGCAAGATAGCTCTTCAATACCCACAACACAGTGTACATAGCAGCGATGGACATCTCAGGTCTAGATAAAAGATAACAAGGTATCACGTTTCCTTACTGTCTGGATTTTGTAGCGACAAGAAAAATACTTCACTTGCAAGCAACGGAAAGTTAACTTTTTCAGATGACGGCACGCGGTTTGGGGCGAGTCTTCAATGCATAAATAAATATTACTACGAATAGAAATAAACCAGATTGATGAACGTACGTGTACCATAATGACATCATAGACCAACCACTTTGTAAATTTCCGAGATTCGTAGCGTAACAATGGGTACTTGAACAATAATTTATCTTCAAACAGCATCTAGCGTCTCCATGTTGATAAATGCATTCATAAACATATGTATGTGAAACTCTAAATTCTCAAATTATGTGAACTCAAATTACAAGTTGAAACCCAAACTTTCTAATGATTTAGAAGAAAACTGTCTACAAAAGAGATGGCGCTCTTGCACAAAACGACACAGAGCCATATTTGAGGGCATAACACAGCAGTAGAAAGCGTTCCATGAAATTCGCCGACAGGGTACTGCTAATCTACTATAGCCTACTCTATAGTAGCGGCTGTGGCTCCTTCATGATCCCTTATGATCCAAGGTCGTATTTATACCTAAATTCTACGCCCAGCCGTTTGTCTCGTTTTCTTCTTCCTATAAACTCTCTAAGGAATGGTGAGCTCTGAACTAACAGAAATTTACAATCTTACGTTGGTATTCTTTTCTCATTACTTTCGCTCATGATCAGCCCCCCCCCCCCCCCCCCCACCCCCCCCCGACACGCTATAATAGCCTTCAAACGGGAATTTTCATTACAGCAATCGCTCGAAGTTTAGTTTATAGTAATTGACGCTGCAAAAATGCAAGGAGTGCACATATAGGACTGTTTGTGAAGAGTTTCTTATAAAATATCACGACAAAACTTCTAATAGGCGGGTACTCTAGCAACATATACCAACCCAGTAAAGTTTTCATCTTTACCTCTATGAAACTCAAGCCTAACCCTAACGCTAATCTCATCAACATGTTCATTGATGTCTAAGCGGGTGTGCGGGATTGATCTCCCTCCATCACGGCTAAATTAGTATTGGGAGGAAGGGGGGGGGGGGTGATGGGCAAGAACAATCCAGACAAGAGTCAAAACATCTTCGAAGCATATAATTTGAGAGGGATGCATACTGGCAGTGTCATGTTACTGGTGCACACTGTGCACCAGAAGCAAGTCTATCCAAATGTCCTTTTGCAACGATGCTGAATTGTCACAATTAACTTGTATTTAATTGATTACACAGGGTACAGTGGGATAGGGAAGGGGATGTGTCAGTTAGGCGGATCGGATCTCCGAAGAAATGGTTGGTGATGGAATTGTCACAATACCGTTTTACCTGTTGGTACACACTTTGGTATAATTCATTAGACAATCATGCAGTGCAGGCCATTGATATTTCATTTTTGCTTGCCGTAGTTTTCCTGTGGTTATAATTTTTTTGCACAGATGGCCGCCCATACATAAGTCTATTCATGAAATGCACAGGCAACAAATTCCAAGCTTGGTAGCTCACCCGCCGTACATATACAATCTTTGTGATACAGATCAATGAATGGGTACGATAGGCACACCCTTAAATTTAATATAACGCTGCACAGATACTACGTGAACACCGCTACCAACTTAGACAAGGATTATAAGGCTACTATTAAACCAGATTTAATGATATCTACTTCGTCGTATTGAACGATTCTGATTAAAATGGATCCAAAGTTGTTGCAGGTTCTGCTTTTTCTGTCTGTTGCAGTGTCGTACGCTGAAGGTAGGATAATTGATTGTGATCACCTCTGAATGCTACAGGGGTGGTGCCTATGCCTAGACTAGTTTAGTATAGTAAAGGATTCATAATTGACGCACCCCCGTAATTGACGCACCTTCAATTATTACTAGCAACGATGCAGCAGGCCACCTAAACTTTTTGCAGTCAAGCAGAATTACATATTTCATGAGTTTGAATCCATTTCAGCTATTTGCT
>JAAAKB020000021.1:1050796-1068915 GCA_010014835.2 Apostichopus leukothele | reverse complement strand
CCAAGAATGCCCAGATACTGGGTTTAATCATTCTTCATATTTTCCCTATACTCAGGTGTGCTAACTAAGACAATGACTCTGACAGTAAGATTACTTGTTCAAGTTTAGACATGAGTAACCATTATTTGACTCTCTAGCATATTTGGTGATGACCTTAAAACAGGATTCACTGTCACGACCTTAAAACAGGATTCACTGTCACTCGGGCCTTAAAACAGGATTCACTGTCACAACCTTAAAACAGGATTCAATGTCATGACCTTAAAACAGGATTCACTGTCACTCGGGCCTTAAAACAGGATTCACTGTCACTCGGGCCTTAAAACAGGATTCACTGTCACAACCTTCCAACCATTGGCTGAAGTTGTCTCATTCTTCTTCATCTCTAGCATATTTGGTGATGACCTTAAAACAGGATTCACTGCCACTCCCTTCCCCTTCCAACCATTGGCTGAAGTTGTCTCATTCTTCTTTGAGACCTTTTTAGCAATTACATCTGACTCTTGACTAATCTGATGCCGTCAGATTTGCCAACAAAGCCACTGATCACAAACCAGCAAAGATGGTAGGACTGATTGATTGAAGCTTAAATGTTAAACCTATATGTTCTTTCTCATCGCAAAGCTGATCAGGTGATTACTTTCCATACCTTAAAAATAGAATAATTGTACGGAAAACAATACCTATCAACCCAAATCTTCCATACGACCTGAAGAAAAGTCTATCTTACGACTTATGTCGACGTCTACCAAGGGGATATCATATTATTGAATACAGACACCATTTCTAATGTATGTAATGTTTTGTTAAACATTTCTCCCTTTTCTTCACAAACTACATACTCTTTGACTTCAGGATCACAAGCACTGACATAAATGCTACATTACCCAGTCAAATATTTCTGAGGAAACGTTCTGAAATGCTATGGATTAGTTAAAACTCTTACTGCCGGATAACCCATGAGTTAACATAATGATGGCATTTTTTTTTAACTCTCTGTGTCGATGCCAACCAAGTTCTCTTCCACAACAGCACTTTCTGATGTCACGAATGTCCAATAAAATCTAACTTAGGCAGATCTGGAGGTGAACACTTTCTGATGTCATGAATCTCCAATAAAATCTAACTTAGGCAGATCTGGAGGTGAACGACTAGCTTTGTCTGTCAATTTCTCGTCTGTATCGTCTGGACCGACAAAATCTAAGTGTGGCATTGGAACATCCTTTGATTGTTTGCCAAGTTTCGGTAGTTCTTTCAGACAAGGTGCCTCTGGAGACAACAGAGGAGGAGGAGTCAGGTCAGAATCACCTGGACTATCGTCTCCTGCAAAAGATGAGCCCCTATCTCCCGACTTTTGTTCCTCTCGGGCATTGATCTCCCCACTTGACGCTTCATACGGTCCGCTAAGTAATGGAGAATCAGTTTTGCCCTCTGGGTTCTGGACATCGTCTTCTTTTCCTTTGGAATGATGGCTTTCTGCATCTCCTGATCTGGTTTCATCCTCTGCTTTAGTTTTCTTGGTGGCTGGTTCATCTCCCTCACTCTGAAGGTTGATCTCGTCATCTTGATGTTTTCTTTTTCCATCCGATGGAGACTTGGTGGAATTGACATCATCCGCCAAGGTTCCTGAAATGATACAATCCACAATGATACAATGAGAAGTTGACACTTGAGAAGTTACTTTCAAAAGGCCAAAGGTAATACTCCTATGTTTTCAAAGCCATTAAGTGTTCTTCTTGAGATATGTTGTTTACAAACAAGGCATCATAGTCACTCATAAGTTCACACATGCATACATACATACAAACACATACACTCAATTCTGATTGCAAAGTTCATGATTTTCATTACAACCAAAAATGTAGTGCAAATGTACAGCAAACGGGTCTGAAATTAAAAGCCAATTTGATTCCGTCTTAAAAATATTTCCATTTTGTAACATACTTATTTTTGGTATAAAGTTTATGAAACACAAGAATGTACTTGTGCTCGATCTGGAAGCATTCAAAACATTTCACAATTATTGGAAAGCTATTGAAAAGTTTCTTTCTTGAAAAGAGTAAACTCTTTCACCAGCTTTGAAATGGGTAGCAAAATTGTCAAAAGCTTAATGGCTTGATCGCAACAAGTTAGTGCCTTATTAATAACACCGAGAAGCCTCCTACACCTACACATAGGGATCCTAACACTGAAAATGAAACTGATGCACATAACATACATCGTTGGAAACCTGCTGCATTAAAGGGTGACATATAACGACTGGAAAACCCACGGCTCAATAAGTTTGTACAGGAGAATATAGCAGAGGAATTTTGAGTAATGAAGGTAACTTTCAAACACCAAACCCTATCATTTGGCATATTGAAGAAGGAATAATAGCAGCATTTCAATGTATGGTATTAAGAGATATTAATGAGCAAACTGGACTCTAATGCATCAACAGTTTCATGCGTTCAGAAAAATATTAGTGTGTAAGCATTATATATATATAAACCAATCACCGAAAACATTATCTAAAAGTCTTACCGTCTTTCTCTTGAACATCTTCGACATCTACTTTATCATTCTTTGATGACTTTTCATAAGAGACTCCAGGCACCCTCGGGGTTACTATTTTCGTCAGACCTGGTCCACTGTTAGGTGAAGACACAGATAATCCCATCTGGTAGTGAGGAAATTTACCTTTTCGATAGGCAGCTCTTGAAAGAGTCTCTCCCTCTTTTGGTACTGTAGATGGCTTCTTATTGGAGCTATCATCAACGGTTATCGATGGAGAGGATGGACCTCCATCAGACTTCATCAGCTGACCGGCCAGCTTATCAATAAGAGACCCCAAAGGACTTCCTGTTCCATAATTACCTTGTGACAGTTCAGGATTATCAGCATCAGCTTTCTCATTCAGAAGGCCAAGCAGCTTAGGGCACTTACTCTTATCGAAGTTAAGCCCATGGCTCGAGTTCATCGACTCAGTGATGAGTTTCGTCCCTGAACCGTGCGGTACAAACTGGGCAGATGAGAGTTTGAGCGGTTTGCTCTTCTCTTTCAAGGCTGCGTGCTGTGATTCACTGATGAGATGAAAAGACACATGACGGTAAAGATGAGTGATGAGACCCTTTTTAAAAGTTCTGGTGCGATTGCAATTCCTCCACTGACAAACATATGCCATTTGGACCTCTCCAGCATGTAGACTAGCCTCTTCCCTATCTGAAAGGGTGAAGTGAGCAGCGACTTGGTTGATGGTCAGAGGTAATGATTTACAAGTCCTTCGGTGTCCAACCACACTTCCGTTTTGACTAAAGTCTCCAGCAATCCTGACACGGAAATGTTGGCTGAGGTGGGCGAGCATGACAAGGGTGTTGTTTGGTACTGCAGCTTCACATTTACTAAAGGAACACCTGAATCTATAGCCAGTGCTAGCGGAACGAGTGAAGTACATCGGTGCCTGTCCTTGTTCTATTATCAATGGTTCGCACAGAATGCTGGTGTTGGCTGAGTCTCCAAAATAATCTGAGAGTGATACATCGCCAATCTCTGGCATAGGTCTCCCCGAGTCACTTTCATCGGCCTCGGATTCCTTCAGCAAGGAGTCACACCCGTCCAGAATCTTCAGGTAGTCAGATATATCTCCCTCGGTAATTGGTGGCGGAGGTGTCTCTGGCGTTGGAGGGGAAGGTGTTCTAGGAGGCATCACTGGTTCCACATACTCAACACCATCGTCTTGCCAAGATGATGGAGTCTGCTTTTTCTCAATGTCGACAGGTCTGAGCTGTGGCACTCTTGCGCTTACAGGATTACCTGCCTTCTTAGCCTCTACTTTATGTGACTGTTCTGGCAAGTTTAACTTTGCACTTTGGCTTTCAGCAAACTTCTTCAGCATCACAGTCGCAGAGGAGATTGACTTTGCCATCACATTCTCTGCTTGTGATGTGGTCACAGTTGCTTGAAGAGGTTTATCAATTCTTTGAGACTTGCTGCAAGTCACAGGTAGGACCGCGTTCTTAACTGGTTCTTGCTCTTTAACTGGCGTTGAAGGATTGAGGGGACTGTCTGTCCCACTCCCAGCCTCTGCCGCTTCATCAATTTCCTTCAGATACTTTTCCCGTTTCTCTTGTAAACGAGCACTCCTGTACGGGCCTTGCCTATATATCTTTCTCCTGTCACTACCAGATGACTGAGCCATGACTGTCTTACTTTTTGTTTTTAGTGGAATGGATGCTGTCAATGTAGATCGTTTCAGTTTGTTCGGCGATGGCATAATCTTGATACTGTGCAGAAGGTTGGTCTTCCCCGGCCTGATGTCATAAGATGTCACCGTTTCGGCGGTGGAAGTCTCGATGATCAAAGGCTTGAGGTTAGACTGGTACATCTGAGAAGACTTGCCACGGAGTCTGGGTGCTTCTGGCTCTGACTGGTATCTTCGCTTCCTTCTCGGTAAGAGGGATTCGTGATGCAAAATCCCAGCAGTTGCAACATGAGAATCTAAATTCCTCTGCTTCTCAGATATGGGAGGATTCTCCATTGTGAAAGGTGGCACAATATAATCTACCCAAGTATAGGCTTTCTTACTAATATGCTGGGCATGTGGTTTACTGGTCAGTCCAAACACCGGTGGCTGATTACATAAAATTTCAACATTCCCTTTGATGTGTTTCTGAAGATGAGCTCCCATTGGAGTGATGTCCTGCCACAATCTGAGTATAACCTCGCCACAGAGCTTACATTTTAACACTGATATTTTGTTTAATGACATAACACCAAAAGTGACACTCCCTCCTTTCAACGCTGTATTCTGGCCCTGATGTTCTCTTACATGTGCCTGAAGTGGAATCAAATCTTTATTACCAGATCTTGGGATGATTTTGTTGCACAATTTGCATGAAACCACACCACCTGGCTCTGGCCCTGTCACAAAGAACATCTGAAGTAAAGAGAATGGAAGTCGTACAATGTAAGCTGGCTCCTCCACAGGTGGTGTATCAAAGCAGTCTACCAAATGTGTACGTAACAACAAATGAGTTGGGAGACCAGTGCCACATCTGGAACATTCGAACATGATGGAGGGAATATCAGGGAGATCTGACACCTTGATGCTGCCTCTAGATGTGCTTATTGTTACAACACGAGCATAGTCTTCAAACCAGCTTGCATCTTCTTCAGCTGCCTTCTTGGCCTCTATCACTTGCTCTTCAGTCCTCTCTACAGGAGTAACACTGTTGATGATAGGAATGTTTTTGATCACCTTTTCTTTGAAAGTTTTGACACTAATGTCAGCCTTTTGGCAGACATATCCATGCTTTTCCTTACTGAGATCTGATATTCTCATGAAGTCTGTGTTACTTGACTGTGTACTTATAACACGCTTCTCAGTTTGCAATGAGGTACTTTTTATAACAGTGATGTGTGGTTTTACTGATGATACCGTAGGTGCTGCTTGAGGACTTGAAACTTGTGGTGCTTTAGTGACCACGGTTTGTTTGACATGCGGTACTGATTGTTGGGGTCCTACTGAAGTAAAAATCATCCTATTTTGTGGTACCTGATTCACTACCACTGGCTGTGACATATTGTTATTAGATGGTAAGAGTAGGATTTGTTGACCTTGCGGGGTTGTTACCAATTGAAGGCGATTTTGCACAACCATCATATTTGGACTCTGAACTGGCACGGTCTGTGGCTGCAATTGAACCTGGACATTCCCAACACCACCCAAGCCCTGCTGAAGTACAGTCGTAGGTTGCATGAAAGCTAAACTTTGCTGCTGAGGTTGAATGATATACTGAGCTCCTTGTGGCGATCCAACTTGATTGAGGACCACCTGCCCGGATGAAACATTTGGCTGCTGATACAGCTGAGGACTATGAAGTGTAACACCAGATGGCAAAATAGTAGTTGTGCTTGTTTGATGCTGTGGGACAATGAGCTTTGGTGTTGAGGTAACAGAATTCCTAGCAGGTGATTTCTGCTGCTTGGTCACAAGAGATGACACCTTGAGTTGACCACCTGCAGTCCCCGGCAACCTTCCACCAACAACAGGAGTTGTTGCTCCTCTGTCGAATGTCGAAGCAGACTTCAGAACACTCGTTCTTGTTTGCGGAAGTGCTTTTGTTAACCGAGTTCCGCTTGTAATCTGCGCTCCGGATGGCTTGTTAAAACTCTCCTTTGACCCTACAGGAACAAGCATTTTCTTTCCACCTTCCACTTGTCTGAAAATATACTGCTCTATAGCATTGGAAGGTTTATTCTTTGCAGCTACTGAGGTTGTGTGATTGGTTGCACTTGAAGACACCATATAAATTACATTATTTGCTGGCAATTTACTGTCATTTTCCTCTTCTTCAGTTGGAACATATTCAGTAAGCTCTGGAAGTTTCTTCCATTCCTCAATTTCCTTTTCCACTACACTCTTTATTTTTAACTTTGCAGCCATCTTAGCTCTACGAGAACTTCTCCGAAGTGGTCTACCAGAACTTTCTTCTTCTTCTTCTGCCACATCTTCAGCAGCATTACCTATAGACTCTCTCTGTAGTTCTAACAATCGACTCAAAGACCCTCTTGGGCTACCTTTCTTTGAGGGTGATTTCAGAGGAGAATCTTCAACTTCAGTCTTCTCCTCACTGCTCTCCTTGTTACTATCTTCACTGGCACTTTTTGTTGCAGGTGCAATTGGTTCATCCTTTTTTGAACCATCCGGCTTATTTTCCTCAACAATCTTTTTCACTTTCTGGTTTCCAGAATCGGACGATGAATCCTTTCCTAAACTACCCTTGTCTGCAGAGTTGGAAGCCTGTTCAGACTTATCACCTGCATGTTCTGTTGAGGCCTTATCATCCTTCACAGCTGTGCTTTTATTATCTTTCTTGTCATCCACTTGAGCTACAGTTTGCTTCACTTTGCTTGCAGTAGCAGTAGTAGTAGTAGCAGTTGTAGTAGCAGGAGGCTGTAGTTTTGATAACATTCCCTGAGTGACAGGTGGAGGAACTAGGGGTTCTGTTGGAGGTTTTTGAGATGCCAATAAATCTGTGACACTCTGAATGAGAGCAGGTATATCATCTAAAGCACCTTTTACAGCGATGGTTTGAACTTTGTGACGAGCAATGGGGTGAGTGAAAGGAATAGAAAGGATCTTGTCCTTCCCATCATGGGCTAATTTTACCAAAGCATAATTTGGAGATTTGGATATATTCAGTTGACCTTTGAACAGTGTAATAAGTTGCTCTCCTTTGCCAGCTACAGATTTTGGTTTTGGTGGTTGAGGTATTGATTGCTTGGTTACTGATCTCTGGGGAGGAATTGCAGGTCTACTAACAACCTGCCCTGAATTTGGTGCCACCTTTGATTTCTTATGCATTAACTGGAAATGGTTCAAAACTTCAGAAAATTTCAGGTCTTTGTTGCACTCATTGCATGTGACAAATAAAGCACCAGTGATACCTGTCGGCAATGCGGTTTTACTTGGTTCTGCTCCCTTGTCGTGGTCTTTAGATAAAAAAGTAAGCTTCATGGCCCTTTCGATTACTTTTTCATCTACCTTATGTACAGACTTAAAATGTGAAGAGATAGACCGTACGTCAGTTCCCTCCTTGCACCAAATACAAGTAACTTTCATATTTTCATAGTCCACCCTGGCAGGAACAGTTTTTGCTTTAGTGGTACTGTTTTTGACAATACTCCACTTGTGTTTCACTTGTGCATGATCAACAAAGTTACTCCAAGTAAAAAATTCTTCACAAACTTTGCACTCTATGCTGGCATTCCCTTTCACGATCAGCTTACTGTGTAAACTGTTTACATGGAGCCCCAACGTACTAAGTCTGACCATGTCTCCACAGAGGATACACTTGCAAAGTGCTGCCTGAGAGGACTTTTTACGAACAGGCTTTGGTCGAACAGCTGCAGGTTCATCATCGTCATCATCGATAACAATAACATCATCATCTGGTGTTGGTTTTCCTTTTTCTATGGTCTTGCTTGAGTTCCTCGGTAGAGCATTAACTGCTTTTTCTTTTGAGGTTTGGTCACTGCTATTATTTTCAGCAAGGCTTTGATTGATTTCTTTATCCGCACTTTCAAGGGCTTGTCCATCCCTGGATTTGCCACTTTCTTCCTGAGCTGTGGCGTTACTGTCTTGTGATTCCACTTCTAAAACCTCCGAAATGGAATTGTCAACATCTTGGTTGATCTGAGATTGATGTTCACTTGTGGTTTCGTTCTCTACAGCAATGGCGTTACCATCATCCATTATTGCTTTGCTAAGAGCACCACTATCGTCATTGGAAGACAACGTCTCAGCAACCTTAGACAATTCCTTTCGTGGAGGCACACTTTCCTCAGAATCTACGGGCACTAAATTTTTATGAGCATCTTCATGAATGATTGCATGATCCATGTTGGAAACTGTTTGAACATCATTCTCTGTAATGGTAACACCGTCTGTCTCAACGTTTAAGTTTTTGTCTTTATCAACACTCTGGCTTGCACTTTGCCCTTGCAAATGGTCTGCATCAAGAACTCCCTTCTGCTGGCCAGACACATCCCCAGAAGAGGGTTGATGTTCAGAGATATCTACATCCATCACATCATCTATACTCTCTGTTGCATCTTCATGTTTGTCATGAGACAACCCATTAATGTAAACAGACTGGCCTGTCTTCCCACCTCTTTTTCCTTCAGAGTCTACCTCTAAAACACTTTTGACTTCTGCTTTCCCTGGCATCAGTGACACCTCTTGGTCTGTTTCCATTTTTTCATCTGGTCCCAGCACCTGGACATCTTTCTCAGACATTGTACGGCTTCAACATTACTAACATAATATGTTCACTTTCATTGAGTACATCATGTGGTACTCGGCTATTGGATGCTGACTGTTGTATCTACACGATATCATACCCAAGTAGACCTGCTATGCATTGTAGACGTGTGTGTACCGATACTTCTTGTTTCTTTTTCTCTCTTTTAGTACTAAGTTTCTTCCAGGAGGTACAAATCTAGGGAGGAAAAAAAATAGAAAAAAAAAATTAATATCAGGAATTGGATCCATAATAAAGGAAAAAACAGATCAGCAGACATTTACAATCTGATTGAAAATTCCTGCCAGGTATATCAATCTTAAGCTTTATTAAATCACTCAGCTCTACCTATATGATCCTTGACTGCCAGTAAGAAAGTAGCAAATCCAGCTCTTCAAGCTGATTTTGATATTCTTTTTATTCTATGGGAATTCCATATTCCTAAGTTCAATCCAGTTTAAATGCAAATCAACATAGCCAAATTTCGCCCGAAAGAAACAAGACAGTCCATAGGCTTTTAAGTTAATGACGACTTGCCAGTTGCCACATTTCAGGTGTAATCATTTTATTGTAACACTGTATACACAGGATTTCCAAGTTTTGACCAGAAATGAACTTTGACCTCCCTAAGGTAGAATTCTGATGTTCACTTTATGGCGATTCTACACTCCAACCTCAAAGTACAGCCAGCTTTACTTTGAAAAATATTGTTTAAAGTTTTTCAGTAACTTGGCAATTAATACAAGAATTTGACTTTCAAACACAGCAACTACAGTGTCTATCAGTGCAGCTACATATTAAACACAGTGTGCAATATAAGGTCATATTGTCAAATCACACGAAGTACCACTTTTGATACAAATTATTTCCAAAAGTGAATGGTATATATGGCTCTTGTATTTAAGAAAAGCTTTCAACCCTATAGGCTGGTTGTACCCTGAAAGCTTGGCCTCTATGGGAAGTTGTTTACTGGTAGTAAAGATGAAACCAAAAATGGCCCAGCAAATATGGAGATTTTTCAGGCAATATATCTCTACACATAACAGTTATATACTCCAATCATCTTTTAGACTTCATTTCTGAAATCTATGACCACAACTTGGCCTAGACAGCTATTTTCAGGACTCTATCATGTTTTATCAACAATTCATGAGGACTCAAATTGGTACCTTGTAATGAAAGCATGCTCGGTCGAGCAATAGTGGGCATGGCACCTCAAATTTAAACAGTCCAAGAACGCTCAATTTTGCGCACCTTCCTAACCCACTAATATCAACAAATGATGCAAAAGTGATGGCAAATCCAATCTTGAGGTGACCTGCCAAGGTTTTCTTAAATTTGGTTGATTTTCTATGGAATGACCCTATGTTGATTAGATGAGGTCTAAGATGGGGTCTAAGAAATAGATTTTGTGTAATATATAGAATTTGCATGCTCATTTGTTCAGCATTCATTCTAATGTACAGTATGTGTGATGAATTTCTAAATTCCAATTTAGCTTTTGAGCAGTTTAGGAACTTAATTTCTGTCATTTTGTGTGATAAAAAATTTCCTAACCTTTGTTGACCTCAAGTAACCTTTGACTTTTGAAGTTATCATAAAAAAAATAGTTTTCAGTCTTTCCTTTCTGTTGACTGCAAGAGATCTTTGACCACGATAAAAAAACGTACATAGGATTCTTGTATGCACTCTGGTGGATCAAAGCTTGATCCATGTATGAAAATGAAGTCCATTCAAATGATCTTTCCAAGACTTGTACTCATTTCACTTGACCTCCAGTCAAATGACCTTTGACCTCCAGATATTTCAATAGCTTCAAGTAATCATCAACAGAGATCCATGTGTAACAAATATTAAGCTCAACCAAGATTTGTCATACTTGTGTCATCATATTAACAAGTTTTGAGACTTAACCCGCAAATGACCTTTGACAACAAAGTAAAACGATACAGTTCTTGTACTCAGTGAGTTGCAGAGTATCTATACTGAACCAAATTTATATCAAGATTACTGTTTACGACCCTGTGTCACACATATGTACACATGTATACATGCAAATTTATGTACACACACATAATATGTATACACAAACGTACTGGACTGCATACTGTATGTAGGTTTAAACCTGTCTACCAAAAGCAAGTACAGTATAAACCAAAATACTGTAAGTTCACTTTAACTTTGAAAAACTACGACATACTCAAATTTGAAGTTCAATCTGATATGTCATTTGTGTGTCATAGACAATTACACACTTTCAGCAACCTAACACACACTGACTTCATGTAACTTATTAATCACTCTCTCTTGCTAAGTGTATACAGTACTGAACAGCTGTTTGTCTGCAAACTCAATTCTCATTGTCAGTGATGTTTGATCATTACAGCATCTAGATTCATATCAAACCTTTGCCAGGTTTATATTTTGCAAATTATTCCTGACTTATTTTGTCACTTAAGTACCTACACTAAAGGGTGACATGAATCTTATCCAAGTTTCCTAGTCTGTATCTACGAGTCCACCTGAAAATAAAAACTGACCACCTGGGCAAAAGTCAGTGAATACAGAAGTTTGAATCATGTAGCAATTTTGACATTCCTGCATTTCTTATTATCATTATAAAAGAATAAAAAATAGATTCTACATTAAAAGATCAATGTATTTGCAATTATGCATGCATGCATCTATGTAGCAATTGTAAATTATCCATAATATCTTGCTATACAATAAAAGATAAATTATTCCCTGCATTTGATGTTAAAGTGTAAACCTACCATACTAGTAAGTTCTATCAACAGATTACTGTGCCACACAATTTTAATGAAGCATACATACAGACCTACAGTATGAACTACTATACTACAAGGTACAAAACTATCTGAACCATACTATTATACTCAGATTGCTAAAACACCAACTTCTGATTTTAAAAGATGTTGAGAAACAGCAATTAATATGGGTCAACAACCTAATCCACACTGCACCACAGTGGACATTGAGCAGGACTTCTATGAAAATAGTGCACAATACTGTACCACACACTGCAATTCACTTTGTATAACAGTCAGTGCCTTTGTACAGCATGCCTGTTTCCTACTAGACACTTCCATTACCAGCAGCAGCTACACACATGTATTTAATTGGCTTGAACTATGGATGTGAGGTAGAGAGAGAGAGAGTGCAGCGTGCCTGCACAGTAATACTGTAGTTGTGGTATATACTGTACAAATGTAAAAATAAGTACAGGTGAGGGTGATTGTGTAAGTCTAATTGGGGCCATCCACTGTAAATTTTGTTTTAAATCCCTCATTCTTCTTGCACATGATGTACATTTACTATACACTGTTCAGGGCATGTTTAAGGGTATTCTAGAGGCTGAAGGATATATGTTCTGCATTATTATGTCAAAACCACACATCCTATTTATGCACATTGTAGGACGAATACATTGTGAATGCATCTGGCAACAGCAAAGTGAATGATGTCATCACTGCAATCATGCTGAAAAGGTTTATTTTCTAATATCTGTATATTACTACAGTGTTACTGGTTATCCACAAAAGAAATATTATTTCTACGAAAATTCATCTTCACGAAATGCTTAGTACTGTATATACCTGTAGACAGCATTGGCAAGCTAAGCAAACATTCCAAATTTATCACATTACAAGGATAAATCAACAAGAATAATAAACTATGTACAGCTTTAGAAAAGCATCTATGGAAATGACATCACAGACCACCTACTGCACTGCTTTACACTCCTTGAAGAATCAAGAAATAGTTCACATTGAATCAACCGTATCTCGAGTTAACTGCAAGATGTTGAGATGGGGTTTCAACTACCAGCACTTGTGGAATAAAATTCTTTTTAAGATCAGGGTGACAATATCTGCTAAATGGAGAAACCCTTTCAAGCAATATTAACCCTCGAGTAAAAATTATGCACAGGTGTTACTTGCCATGATGGCTAAAATTACTGAATACTTGTACAATACTTCAATAAAGGTGAACTTTGGTGAAAAAGATTGCACAGTTTAAGTTTAATACAAGAGGATTTAAATGCTTTTGTATCCAGTAATTGTTAGAACTGACAAACTTGTGCTACACAATTTCAAGTAGGCACTAGAAAGTCTAGAATGCTTATAAGCTATAATTTCTACAGGTCTGAATTTAAGACATCAAAGGTAGAACAAGACTGTTAGCAAGTCGCATATCTTTTGCAAAAAGTCTGTATAGCCGCCAGCCTATAGGTAAATATATGTAAAAGCTCTTATTTCTACAGGTCTCAAGTTAGGAAGTCAAAGAAAGCAAGACACTGTCACTTAACTGCTTTCAATATATTGCTCTCTGCAGAAGGTCCTGCTGGGATCGAAATGCCAGGCCCTCTTACTATGAAAATTATATGAAATTAGGAAGGTAAAAAGTATTTCAGTAACATTCAAGACTTTCAAGTTAGTTGTTCTTTTCCACATCTCTTTTGTGTGTGTGTGTTTGTGTGTGTTTACAGTACTCATTTCTAGATCATATGATCTGGTATCTTCCATTAATGTTTCAATTCAAAATACATACTACATACTGTACAGAGTTGATCATACCATGGAGCTATAAACAGATCATACCTCCTGCACAATACTCTTGTGTGCAGAGCTGGTGCTTGCTCAAGGGTATGATTTGTGTACACAATCATGTACATGCAGTACTGTGGTAACCTTTTCATCCGGGAATTAAAATTGTAACACCAGTTGTTTACATTTGCAGACAATGTTCAAGTTCACTTTCATTGTTGTGAAATCTATACTCAAGAATTACCACTTTCTGAATAGAAAATAGATCGCCTAGTGAACACGCAGAATGCATACTACAGTATGATTGCTGTGATATACCATCGCAATGGAAAATATGATGTAAATTGGTATATATGGTACCTTAATATAAGTATTGTTTCATATAGCTGTACTGACAGACACTGTAGAGCTCCTGTCATGTGTTAAAGTTCAACCAAGTTGTCTATTGATCGCAATTTTGAACCACATCTACATGATGCCTCAATGAAAACAGCTATAGCATATTGACGGAAAAAAGGGAGGGAAAAGTCAAACTTGTATTCTACGGTACTTTCAAGAATGGTTTCTCACATTGTTACGCAATTGTACGCAATTATACAATGACTTGGTGTTGGTTTTGTAAAAGATACTTCACACTGACATATAAACTTTATTTTACAGGTAAATCAATCTTCATAATGTTAACACAGCTCTAACTGTGACAGCTAAGTTGATAGTTTATACAACAACAATGAAGCCAACAACAGAAACGACAATCACAGATGTAATTAAAATTAATTGTCTAGTACTGTAATAACCAGTTTAGGAGGACCAAGCAAAACACTAGTTACAAAGAGCCTGAAAAACGTTGTTCTCACCTTGTGTGCTATAGGCCTAGTACAGTATGCTCACATTGTTTGTGGCTTGTGTTCCTACGGTCAGTAAGACCTTTACTAAATTGTATTTGAGATTTTGGATAATCTACAGTATTTGAACACTGTCATCTTCATCTTACAGTGATAATATTTTGCACCTTCCTTTCTTTCCTTCATTTCTTCACTAAACAAACAAACAATAGGCCTACACACTATATATTGCTCATGAATACAGGCCTAATAGTCACCATGCTGAACACTGTACAATACACATGCACTAATAACATGCAGTTAATGCAATCAATGACAACACACGTGTATACACACACAATACACTCACACAATGGAAGTCACTTGAGAGTACACAGTACAGTATATGGCACATCTAACAAGCAAACTGGCACAACACATACTGATTTGCAACTCAGTACTAAATAAATCTGAAAATCTGTATTCGGTCTCTGCTTTTCTGCTGTGATGGAAATCACCTTTCAATATAATTGGTCATTGAATTTAACAAGTTGTTGCACTAGATTTGAGGAAACAGTATTCACACAACGTAAATAATGATAGGAAATAACTGTGCTTACTCAACATCATAATGTTTTGACAATCATCACAATACTGTAAATTGTTTTGACAGTTTTTACTGTTTGAAAGGTTAAAAAACACCCACGGCTACACTCCCAAGTTTTGGTATCTTTATCTATTGAACCTTATCAAATAAGGGCTGATATCCATTTTAGAAAATTTTACTGCAACGGGCAACTTCTCTTCCCCCCCCCCCCCTACATTTTATTTTTGGATTTAGCACTGAACAATGCAGAAGTTCCTCTTTCTCCATAAATAAAATTCAATATGTTACATACCTGATTTCATTTCATAAACTACAACATTTTTTTTCTTAAGAGCACACCTGTGGAAGCTACGAACCTTCAACATTAATTTACTGTAAGAATGATTACAGAAACATTTGTCGTTACTTAAAAAAAAACTAAAAGAAAACTGGATGTGTCCTCATATTGCTAATGAAATACAAGAAACCTATTTTTTTTAAAGTTGTTCCGATAGTAGTGTGTAGCAATTTCACATGTTACCTTAATTTTATGTTCTGTTACATGGAATGATACACACAACTTTTAGTCTAGGCCTACACAAACAACCTTAACAAAAACAGCTATTAAACTTGCTATAGAGAAGCATCAATTTTGAATTCTATAGTACATTCATGAAATATTTCATCTACTTAGCAGAATTACACAACAAAATTTGAGACACACACAAATTTAGGGAAAATTATCCTTGCTTACTTTACATAGATTGGACCTTTGTGAGTAATTTAACTACCTCATTCTGGCAAAGTCTGATCAACTAAACCACACATAAAAATCAGTGGGAATCGCTGCAATGCTGGGGCTCTTACCATATAGCACCGTACAGTAGCACTTTCTCAAAATTGTCATTAAATGGTACTAGCGTGTCCACTCCCACATCATATAAGATGCATAATAAATGAAAAGATCAAATCACAACAGCCTGGACCAATTCACCTATTTCCATATTCACTCCTGAATTTACAATCTTAACATTAATTGCTACATTCCCCTCCTTGAGAAACCAAGACAGTTCAACATGGCTTTCGGATTGTCAATGGGGCAGTGGGAAATGAGAGCATAGTGGGTATAGGCCCAACATGTCAAACAGTCAAAGGACACAGTCCTGTATTATCAAATTGTCATTGCCAGAATATTAACTATAAGAGAGAGCAACCTTACTTGATAAATTCTCCATCAAGAGCTAATCCTGGGATGCAACACTGTAGCAACAAACATGTCTTTGTTAAAGGGAGACTCAACTAGTACAAATGTGCCTAACACTCTTAGCCCCGGCTGCACTGCTTTGTATGTGCCAGATGCCAGACTTGAACCCTGTGGGCGGAGCTTCGGGATCTGTGCATGTAAATCAGGTTCTGTAAGCTAATACTCTAATTTCATTGGTTCGTACTGGTCATGTGGGTCCTATATTCACACCCAGATTTCCAAAATGGCTTCCCTTGAACCGATACAATATCTACAAACTAACGATCAAACTTTGCGTAAAAACTTTTTCAGGAAACATTTGACACAACCGCCGCGGAGATACATGATCTAACAGCGGCATTTAGAATATTTTCAACATAACATGAAAAAAAGTTATTGACGGAGTGATACGTACGTAGCTTCGTTTGCTACAACCATCTCCAACGTTCAATCCCACGTTAGTATCGTCGTATTTACATATTGTGTTTACGAGCCATATAGAAACGTACGAACGTTAGTACGTACATTACATACTGTGAAAGAAGACAAAACAACGCGCAGCACTACGTAATTGTTATGCGTGTCTAAAATGCGCGGTTGACCCGGTCTGGACCCGGTTTGGGACCCGGGAACCCGCTAAACTGTTAAAAAAGTTACTTACCAACAATTAGCAGAACTTAGTAGGCGGAATTAATCCAATGTCAATACAGAATGACTTCTTTGATTTTAGACGAGTTGCCCATTCCCAACCAAACCAAGATGGCGACTGAAATGTAACAGCAAAGAAGCTGAGGGGTACTGACAAATGGTAGGCGGAGTCAATGAGCTAAAATATTACGTCACGAGAATTGACGAATCACGTTTGTTTTTCCAACGTGACCAACGAAGTTACTACTTGCAGCAAGTTTAAGAATATATGGGGTACCGGTATATCATTTGTTGAACGTCATAAATTTTCGACTGAATCGAGAGGAGACGCTTTTAACATTCGTCCAAAATCGGTCGGAGAGCAATAAAACTATTAAGACCTAAATGTATCCGTAAGTAGCACTTTGAAATTATGTGGTGGACATTGACGTATGAAATACGACTAATATGAAATACGACTAATATGGTCGAAATGTGAGTGGGCGTAGAAGATTCAGTTACAACAGAAGAAATTATGCAGAAGATTATGGAATGAAAATTGTCTGATGTTTAAACCAAGGGAATATCGTAAGGTGACATTACTCATGCTTGCCCCCTCCCGGCCTTACCCTCACGGCTCCCTATCCCTATCAAACCCTTCAACTTGCACTCCCACCCAAACAAAAACATAACATTGAAATTTTGTTTTGGATCTCGCACCCAACATGGTTGGGGGCACATGACCTGGTTACACTAATTACCTAGAATCATATACTGGCTAAACTACCTCTTCTTTGTTTGCTTTACGAATAACGTTCGATGAAAATAGTCACGAAAACAATAACTTACATCAAAATAGTATGGAACACTGGGTTTGCAAAGACTTTTAAAAGAACAATCAAATGAGAGCCGTTATATTTTGTCAAGTTTAATGAATTAATTCTATGGGATTATACTAACCAGGGGCGGAATTTCATGTGTGAAAGTGGGTGAACCTGAGGGAGGGGTCAAAGGGGAGTGGGTGAAATGTTTGGATTTTATAACGCCCCTAGATGTATAGGTTATTTCCAAGTTCTAGTTATGTAACTTGAAAATGTTATTACGCTATTTGCATAAAGTGTTGCCAGATTGCGAAAAACGTAACAAATGAATTTCCTCACAATAATTCGATCTTTCTCATAGTCTGTGACACTGTGTTATGACATTATGAATAAGTATAAAAGTATCGCAGTGTTGTCATTATTGCTATGGCATACTCCAACCAAACTACCGACCGAATTGGATAGAAACAGAATTAGCCAACTCAAGGTCTGGGAAAGTGGGGAGCAATTACCCCATCCCCTCCAGGCGCGTAGCCAAGGGGGGGGCGAAGGGGGCAGCCGCCCCCCCCCCCTTGAGCATTTTTTTTAAAATGTTTTTATGATATCGCTAGTATTTTCAAAAGAGAAAATGCTAAGATGCAACTTACAAGGCCTGGGAAGTGCC
>JAAAKB020000021.1:1038802-1050696 GCA_010014835.2 Apostichopus leukothele | reverse complement strand
CTTCGCCGTCTTATTCCTCGGCTTCTGTGTGTTAGCCGTTAACCAGGCTTCTTTGTATGAGCCTAGGCTTCTTTGTATGAGCCTAAAGACTGGGAACTTTGATATTTTGTGGCGTTGTGCTTTAATCTAAGCCATATCATCGTATCCTGAGGATTACTGTGTGTATCCGTTCTTGTTTAAGTCGACCAAACTATATTGGACGCATTTCTGTGTGAATGTGCACCGCAAAGGGTCATTTATTTATGTCATTCGTCTCAGGTGTCGAACTTAAGCAGATTGAGTCGTGTCCAGGTGGGGGACTACTCCTTTACTTGTGACAATGGTAAAGCCTCATTGGTTAGCTTCTGATATTTCTTGATAACAAGCTATGGGATCAACTTACATACACACTTATCAACATGGAAGCAAAAAATAAAAAAATTGATATGCAACAGAATAAAGGGCCGTAACAATCTTGAGTGACAATCTTCACTGTGGTGGTTACTTGCCACAGAAGAAAATTCTGAAGAAATGACATTACTGCCACAGAAGGTGTATCTGAAGAAAAAGATGATCTCCAGTCTATTAAAAAAGTCACATATATCTATTAACTTTAAAGTGGTCATGAATTATGACCACCAAAATCAATAGAGTTTTACTCATCAAGGGCAAACCACACATTGAAAATATTTGTACCAAAAATTGTGTTTTTAGGAAATTCCATCTAACACCATCAAATCTTCTCTAAAGTGGATCACAGTAGATGATCTGTTATGTAATAATGGTAATTGTTTTGTTTTCAAAAATTTTACTTTCCTATTGTAAATTTGTTGTTGACTTATCCTTGAGACACCTGCCTTGACACCTGATTTGGCATGTGTCTTCAGCTGTAAAGGTTCTCGTTAGTTGGAATTTCCTCAAAGCGCTTAGGAGTTATTGCAAAAAGAGCAAATTCCTTGTCTAAGAGTGCTAGGTTTGATCAAGTCCCAAAAGAATATAATACGATGTGCAGGCTCTGACTTTTAAGGATTATCTGAAGCAATGTAACATTTGTAATTGTTATGGCACAAAGCAGTCCAAAGAGCCTATCTCATCGGTCATGATATTCCAAAGCACCAAAGTGAAAAAAATAGGGGTAGATATATTTACCTTGGACAATTGTGAATACCTATGAACCGTTGACTATTTTTCAGATTTGTTTGAGATTGATAAATTCTCACACAAGAAAGATGCATCTACCATAATCAGAGAACTCTAGAAACATTTCACAAATCACGGTATACCTGTTAAGGTCCAGGCGCACATTGGTCTGCAATATTCATTGAAAGATTTTGCAGACTTTGCCAAATCATACCAGCTTGATCATGTGACAAGCTCTCCACACCATCCACAGAGCACAGAAAAGTTGAAATAACAGTAAAAATTGCAAACAAGTCATCAAGAAAGGAAGCTATGATTTCTCAGTCTTCTCTGTTAGAGAGACACACCCACAGAAGGGCTGGAAAGCTCAGCTGAGCAGCTTCACTACGGATTGCATACAACCATTCCAACTGCAAGGAATTTGCTACAACCCAAGCTAATCAAAGACACAAAGAAAAGAAAACAGCAGCGACCAAGAATGCAACAGCACTACTACAACTGTGGAGCAAAGACCACACTGAAAACAGGACAAACTGTCAGAATACAACCACCAGATCCAACAGGGAAAAAGGTTGTGTTCTAAAGCAAGTTATTGTTGGCTCATTTAGAGTACAAACAGAAGACGGTAGACAATACAGGAGAAACAAAAAACACCTGAGGAGTACATAAGAACTGCTAATACAAAGAAGCGAAATATTCCCAGACATAATGCCTGATAAAGACAGCGTACAACAAAGACCACCAAATTTCCACGACCAGTTATTCCACCAATCCCTATTTAAAGAAGCCAACGAATCCACAAACATAAACAAAACTGTATTTGTTGTAGCTAGTTTAAGCTTAAGAAACTTAGTGCAAGTAGACTAAGTGGGTTATTAAGCATGTTAGCGAGGATGCATAGTGCTTTTGTAAATAGTTTAGGACAACTTTTTGCAAACAGGCTAAGTAATTCATTTATTAAGTTTTTTGTGATGTTTTCTTAAAGAAGGAGAGGTGTGACAATTGAACGTACTAAAGAGTGCCATCACAATTACTACTGTAAGACTAGAGTTCGAAATACATGTGTTGTAACCTAACGAATTAACTCATCTCCTAGTCATTGCCATTAACCTGTTGACCTCTTGAAGCACAGAGGGTGAAACTGATAGGAGATTTAAGTGCACTTTTAAAGCAAGAGTATGAACTCTGAAGCAGATTTCATTACCTGGATACCAGGTATGTTTCGTTGAAGACATATAAAGCCCCTTGGCAAAACTAAACAGAACTGATCTGACTAAATAATGTTCACCAAAAGAAAATCATAGCAGTCGAGAATTAACAGATTAATTGTAGCTTTTTGGGGTTATCATGTTTAAAAAATGTTCATACTGTTCAGATGCCTGTTGACCTTATCTGACCTAATGACCTCCACCAATTTCAAGATAATTCTTGCCCTCACCAAGCTGGATCCATATACTACATATGAAGTTCAGCAAAGATATACTTTTGTGTTATCGTGTATACAAACTTTTCAGACCTTGACTTCTGCTGACCCCAAATGACAATTGAACTTCACAGAAAACAATAGTCTTCTTGTATGCAATAAGACGGATCCATATACCAAGTATGAAGTTAATTCACCATGAACCTTTTGATTTACCGTGGTTACAAGCAAATGTCATAAATACATGCGTGCATGCACACTCACCATCACGATTGCAAAGGTCACTGAGCCTTCGGCATCAAAACCAAAAAGGCATGACAGCTACTTTTGCCGTCGGCTGGGTGTACTTTCCAGGGGCACCTCGGCAATCATCGAGGGCATGACAGCTTTTTGCCATCAGTGGCGTCAGTGAAGTCAACCCCTGTATTGAGATTGGGTTTTCAACTAACAGTGTGGAACATTTCCTCTTTTCTGTATAAGTGTCACACTGTCTGCCACCAGTATATTCCTTTAAAAGTTTTTCACATTTCCCACATAATCATCAGAGGTTAACCAAATGTAAACTTTGAGATTGGCAAAAGGTGGCTATTTTGCCATATTTTCACACAGATGCTACTAGGTTACTGGGCTGCCTAAGGAAAGTAACCAAAATGTAATTGTATATTCACTTTCCTACGAAACATTTTCCAACCTTCAGAACATGTTGGTGAACGTCACTTTTAACTGGATTAACAATCAAAACAATATACTTACAAAAGAGGCTACGTGATACTCAGCAAAGACTTTTCCTCCCCGAAAGCTGTCAACCGCATCAGTCACCATAATTCCACATCTGAAAATGAACAAAATAGTAAAATCTCATTCACCTGGAGACATCAGCATATGGTAAGGTACTGTGCAAGTAAATGTGTTAAAATTCAAGATTATTTCATATTCATGAGCAGACACAAAGTTCATACAACTTAAGATTAACACTTTAAATATGACAAAGAACAACTGGTGAGAAACAAGTAGCTTAAATTTTCTGCACAGAAAGTCTAATTCTAAGTCCGAAATGAAGAATGCAATGCGGTTGATGGACATAGTTAGGTACATCTTTTACAAATCTGACATGTGAAGATAACATTTTTGAAGCAGATTTTGTTTCCTGGATGACTGTATGTATTGTTGAAGACCTATTGTATTTGAGCCCATCACAAAACTAAACCAAACTCAGCTTCGTTATGGTTCTTGTTCTCATCAAGCTTGATCTACATATCAAGTATGAAATTCAACAAAAATGTTCTTTTTGAGTTATGATATTTACAAGGTTTGACTTATGTTGCCTGCAAATGACCTATGACCTCCACCAATTTCAATAGGGTTCCTACATGCTGAGTACAAAGTTCAACAAAGATGTACTGATTAAAGTTGTCAGACTTGACTTCTTTTGACCCCAAATTATTTTTGAACTTCACAGAAAAGTGTAGGTTTCTTGCACTCAATAAGATGGATCCATGTACCAAGTATGAAGTTAATGTGAATTGAGCTTTTTGAGTTCCCATGTTATAAGCAGGTGTTACATACACAAACCTACACCATCACAATGATTCCTTTTGCCTCTGGCAAGGAATGAAAAAGTCACAATATGAGAAATCGGACACTCCTCATGTGATAACAAGCATTGCCTATCCAATTGGTTCTTTGTATTCATGACTAGAAATAAACCATTGAACACATTTTACTTGTAATTATACATACATGGTAAGAAAGTAACAGCAACATAGGTGATATAAAACATCAGTTACTTACGCAATTGGACCCTTTTCATAAATCTCAGCCATCATCTTGTCCCTGCCTTGGATGGTTCCATAATCTTCCACTCTGTAACGAGTGTAGTTTTTAAGGACTACGCATGATGAAGGGCTGCAAGTACCACACTGGTTGAATTCTACGCATGCTAACATAAGATAAAGACTAGAACATCAGCAATGTTGTAGCTCAATTAACTTAAATTCTAAAGTTATTTGTATAATCTGTCATGGTTAAAACATCATGAAAGAAAGCATTTCTGTATGTGTATTAACAGACCTAATATGAATGTTTAAACCAAGGTTGCAGAGAACTGAACCAGCCTCTATGCAGGTTTGGAGGAGCATTCTTCTATTTGGCTGCTGATACCTTCATCATGTTTGACCTTTCATTCTGCCCACTAATATGGAAGCCACTCTCAACTGATTATGTTACCAACTTTGGGAAAATTAAATTCATGACATATGAAAAATATTTCATATCTCTGTCAATTAGAACCGAAAACAACCTTTGACTTATTTATCCTTGTACAACTTTTGAGTCCACTCACCAACTGACCTCTGTCACTTATTTTCATCGAGATCAGATTAAAACCTTATAGGACTTCATGTTTGAATTTTCTTTGACCGTAAAGTACCTTCAACCTAATGTATGTGTAAACAATAACAACCTCTGATAGGCAACAATCTGGACAACTTTCATCAAGATTGAGCTTAAATGATCAGCAAGCAACAGCCTTCCAACTAATGTTGACAGACAGATAGGTAGACCCATTGTATAAGCCCCATTGGCAATGCCAAGACAAACTTTGATTGTGCCTCACCTTTAAGATTTCTCTGCTCTTATAGCTATACGCAAACTCAAGGCAACAGGATCCTGTCATTCATTGCATGATGTTACACTTCACTTACTAGTACTGCATGAATGGACTTTGAAAAGAAAAACTCACATTGGTCTTTGGCTTGATAGTTGTTGCAAGTTTCATCAGGGATACCATTGTCATGAGCATATTTGTAAACACCAATCATGCCACCACCTTCACATGACCCAGCATTCCCACAGTCAATCACATTTTGAACTGAGAGGTAAGTGGATGGCCACTGTCCTCCACGAAGGATGTTTAATCGATCTACAACACAAATCAGATCATTTAATGTTAGTTATAATGTACTGTTCTGAATAAATCTGATAATAATGTAATGAGCTGTTTTGTATTGAATTCAAATGACTAAATCAACCAGCCCATCTGCTCTCCTTTTTTATGATGGCCCTCTCAAAGACAAATTGTGAATGTAATGCTGTTGTTAAAATACAGTGAAAGTGTTAACTGACTTCAAGCAGTCTTAGTCATTTATAAGTTAAGTCTCAATTTTAATATAAATGTCACAAAGTATGTTGAGGTTGTAAACCTCTGAATTGATGACTTCATCCTGTATTACAAGCAGTACTTGTAATATCCCTTATACCAGAAAGCCAGATGGCTTTGTGATTCCTTGCCATACAATTCAAAATAACTATCTAACTCGTTAATTGTCCCAAAATATTTGGCCCAGACAACGTGGCTCAGAGATGTATTTGTCCCCTAAAATGTGGGCCCAAATGGTCCTAAAACTATTGGACCCCATAAATATGGGCAAAAGAATGTGTCTCAGAGTGCATTTGATGTGGAAATAAAATCTGGGCCCACCCAGCCCAAAAATGGGCCGGAATTCTGTAGGACTCAGATTGCCTACATGCACCAGCTATTAACCAGCAACTTGTATACCAAGTTTAGCTACAGTCCGCCTTAAGGTTGCAGTTATTGCAATGTACTGTAAAGAAAATGTGGGCCCAAATGGTCCCAAACATATTGGGCACCACAAATTCTATTTAAGAAGAGATTCTGAGGAATTTGAAAACAAATATTACTTTCCTATACTAATATTGATATCCATTTTGAGTTCAGATTAAAAATGTGGAATGTTAACTATATTGTGGTCTACTTGAGACATAAATGTATGAGATGTAAGACCCTTGGCAAGATACATTTCATGTACTTGCATTATTCATCTGTAACTTCTATAGAAAAGCTTCAATCTTTATTAGAGGGCAGTCATGATACATCATGTTCCAAGAACTTTACAGTATGTTGTATTTCATGGACAAGCAATAAAACATGTATGTTTATTGTTAATTATATTGTGCATTCAGTTTGGTAAGCAATGCCACTCATGATAGTTTTGAGATAATTATATACTTAATAGGAGAGACATAAACATATGGTGCTAAGTACGGGTGCTCAGCTGCTAGTAATGCTGTTGTTCCATGTTACTTTGAGTTATGAAATATTATGTTAACAAATCATGTACAATTCTTTAGTTTGATTTGTTACTTCAGTCTTGATAAGAATGAGGTTACTGTGTGACATTATTTATGCTTCCAACAGCTTACTTTATACCTGTACAAATCTTTTCAAGTTATTAGCCCTGTTCACTTCCCAGCATTATTCCTATTGTATGATATTTTGTAAATCGGGTGGGTGCTCTGAGTTATTAGACATTACAAACAATGGCTTAATATAACAGAGGAGTCATCAAAAGAAAAAAATTAGTTCATCCCTATCCCAAGTTTACAGTTTGAAATCTCTGTTCAAACGGGAAATTACCTATCTAGCCCTTACAATATTTAAAGGTTCTGTGCTGACGGTCTATTGGCCATTAAAGTTTGCACTAAGCCCACGGATACATACCAATATTTGGATAGGAAATCTGCATATCCCCTTGCCATTTTCACACTCTTTATTATAGGTAAAACTTTGAGACACACCTGTCTTTACAAAAGCAAAGGAAACTACACAGAGAAGAGGGATTCCTTCATAAAGAAACTCTAAGAAAGGAACTATTCTTGGGATTAAGAGATTAACTCTGCTTCTATAAGGCATTTCCTTCCCGAAAAAAAGGACTATCTTTCTATGGTCCAAACCACAGTGCTACTCTTAGATTTTAAATATAGACTCCACACATTAAAACCTGTGACTTAAGAAAGCCACTATCCACAATGAAACTGAATAGCAGGAGACCTACTGCTTTCCAAGCTGTTCCCTAATGAGCCAATTATTGAGTCTCCGCCGATCTATATGTTCAATGGTGAACTAATGATGAAGCTTTGCAAACTATACAAAAGCACTACAGTGGGAATTGGTCTAGTTGGTCTTGAACCAATTTAGCCATCTCCTGCTTAACAGGCAATCCTTTCTCCTTTTTAATTTACTGATTGAAATGACCTATCACAATTTTTTCCAAAAGGAAACTAGTGCAAATAATGGGACCAAAATGGTTCTTTTTGGTTTATAATGCAGAGCTTGGGTTTATACACTTTACATGCTCTGAAAGAGCATTCATGAATTATATTACTTCAATAGTTACAATTTTAATGTAATGACACTGTTAACTTTTAGTCACTCATTTTTCTTGACATCTTGATGAAATCCTTACATCATCATATAGTGATGAAAAGTTCAAATGAATTGTATCTAAAGTATACCCAAGAAATTTCAGTAATCTGTCCTTATTTATTTGCCATAAACATGATACCATTCATAAATAATATGCGGTAGAAAGAATGACTTACTAAAAGACATTTGTCTTGGCATCTTGCTTTAAGAATGGCACAATGTTAGCTTAGCCTGACAGTTGACACAATGTAACATATTAACTCAATACTGTAAATATTTGGCATGAAAAAGTAATATTTTCATCAAACTTCACATACCCTAAATATTCCATTTTAGCACCTCTTTCAACTTCAGATCCCAGTATGAATTTCTGTTTACCAACCTAAATTTCACATTATTCTAACAACTTGTCTTGTCTTGACCAATCTTGAAGGAACTATGCCAAGCACCAAAAGAGCCATTATTCTATGATACTTTAAGATGTTTCCTGAAGTACCTGATTAGGTAATACATACACTTCAAAATCAAGAAAAAGTGCCTTTAGATATAGGTGTTAAATTTGAGACAATGTCATTGACTAATGACAGAACAGCACCAGTTCTGAATACTTTCCAGGTCAATAGGTCTAGAATTATATACAATTTTGGAATAGTCAAAGCAGATTTCCATAGACAGGATATATCTCTAGTTTGGATGATTTCTTGAACAACCATGTGTTAATTGGTGCTAATTCATTACAACAATATTAAAATGGCCACCAAGGAATTCCTTTGGATCCACTGGCAACTCCTTTATAACTATTTTGAGTTGCCTACTTAGAGCATTAACATCTAAAACAGGTGCACATCAACATTACCATCAGGCAAAGACCAAGAAATATCACTACTTGCTTGCATCATTGAAACCTCCAAAGTGCTAAACTCCATCCGGAAACATGCATCAATGCCAAATGTTATTATGCCTGTCTGTCTCACATATAGTTTAATTACATCCAAAAATGAATGAGAATTTCCATTCAATTGCCCAAACATTTCACTTTGCAGGTTGTAGATATGATTTTTGTTTGTTGTTCTTGTTTCTCCCATATTGCTTTCCTTCCTCAATGACCGTTGTCTTTTTCAAGTTGTGTAAATTACACTGTCTGCATTAATTCTTTTCAGCATCTCCGTTGGTGTCTGTCGGGTTTGAATGATATGCATACATCACTAACAAAGCCAATGTATTAAAGTCAAAACAACTTCTGTTAACTCCCTTAAGCTGTCACAACCATTTCTGAGAACACCCCAGTCAGTGGTTCCGATCATTTCTTGTACAGTAACTATATTTTCCCTTCACATATCTCTTTCCATTCTTCATGTTTGTTGAGGGTAGCTCAATGCTTGTGCATTACCTACAGACTTTGGACAAGTCTATAAAATGTTAGTACTTACCTGCCATGGCACTTGTAGTACCCATGCCCCAACAAGATCCACAGTACTGAGGAATGTGCTGATTTCTTGTTGCACTTGCAAAGTTTGTGCCATTCACATTTCTCCAATCAAAGGATACTGGTATCTTTTTAAGGTCTAGATATTCATGTGGCCTTTCATATGTTCTGTAAACAGAAATCAGAAATCATGTGCCTATAGATTACAAGTATAATCAAGTAACATATTTAGAAACTATAAGAAAGCTAGTGAAATTAAGAGCACACTTCCAAGTTGATGTTGAGATAGCATGGTGAAAGATATTCATTTTAGTTAGACAAGGTTATTGTGTAATAATCTGTGACATCATAATTATATGGACTATGCTGTACCTTTAAATTTTTAATCTTGGACCTCTGTTGAACTTTGACCTTAAACAGAATGCAAAAGGGTTCTTGTAATTAATAACATACACCCATATTTTGTGCTGAGTAAGGTAGATCCACTTACCATGTAAAATGCTGATTACAGTTGGAGCCATTTTTTTGTGATTAAATTGTGATTTTCAGAAGTTTACCTCTGCTAGCTGACCTGAATTGACCTTTGATCCCCCCTCCCCCCACAAAACCCCAGCAAAGTTCTTGTGAGGTGGATACACATATAGTAATAAAGTTCAATCATCTGTTATATGCTTTTTGAGTTACCCTGTATACAAACCAAGCACCCATGCCATTATCATCAGGAAGATTCCTAATACATTGTACATGGGATCAAATGTGCAAAATCAAAGAGAAAGTATTCAAACTCTGATAAGAATTCTTGGTAAATACTTCAGTTTTACCATGTTTATAGCTCCATGGTTTTACTCACTTGACTGTTTTTATCCCTTCATCAAATGATGGATCATAGCATCCTTTCTTCTTGGCAAGTACTTTAGAGCTGACCAACATTACTAAGAAAAGCAATATGAAGCAATTTCTCTCCATTGTCTGTGGGATAAAAAATGTCATCTTCATAATTTTTATGGTTGTATGACATCACAACTGTTTGCTTCAAGTCTGCTGCAGATGCAACCATTCAATTTTACTTTCAGCTGCAACCAGTATCGCAACAAGAACAGCAAAACTAGATCTTTAGGAATCTGATGTTTCTCATATCATATCTCATATATGATATATCTCATATCATGGTTTACAAGGTTTACAGACTTGGCTAGTTTGTTATGACTATCAACAAAACAGGATGTTAAATCATCAGTTTAGCTTTAATCTGTAAGCAGGATTGAATAATTTGAAATTGATAAAGATCAGTTTTATGTTTTCTAAATTGAGTGAGCCTTCACTGTGCTATGTGTCATTTGTAAGACAACAATTATTTTCTGTGCAACAAATAGTGAGTGTCTGTTGGGCCCACATAAAAAAGAGCTGTTACTCACAGACATCTCTGAAAGGAATTGTTCCAACTCTACATTGTCACCTAGGATGAATATTGTGTAGGTAACATACTAATAAAAGATACATGTCCTGGAAAGTTTTATTGACTTCAATCTACATCTATTTAAGAGGAAGTTCATATACACAAAAAAAAACCAACCCAACAAACAACTGTATGTCACTTTCAAATTGAGGAAGTATCCTGAGGGATTTTAATTGTTTACACTTTGTAAGTTTTATTTTAGATCAAATTATCTCCTATTGAAGATCACCAAACAAAATTGATGAACCTCTGGATAAACAACTCCTCTGATCATCAAAGTTGGCTTCTTCCTCATCAAGGTCATAGAATTTGCTACCAGAGGAGTGGGTTCCCGACAACTCCCCCTGGACGAACTCCCCCTGGACGATTCCCCCTCGAACAATTCCAATCCTGACAATTGCCCCCCAGACAATTCCCACCCGGAAAATTGCCAACCCTGACAATTGCCACTCCGCAGAATTCCTACTCCGGAGAATTGCCACTCCGGACAATTCCCAACCATGACAATTTCCCCCGGACAATCCTCCTCCTCCTCCTCGGAAATTTTGACGATTGATTGACAGCCGATGTGAGGGGGAGGGGGGCTGTCTAGTGATCGTGGAATACTTTTATAAAATAAAATAAATATTTCAAACAAGTCGAGGGTTAAAAGCTCTATGTGCGGGTCAGACCGGCCAATGGATAGGGTGTATTTCAGCGGTACGGAATGTATCAGCGTGATTGATACTGGGAAGTATGATTGTATTTCTGATGTTCATATAGTGTAATGTATTATTTATCCGTTAAAATCAGCGAGGTTTCATTACAAAATCAATTATGATTTACTTAAGGCATTCAAAATCGAAATATTTTCTGTAGGCCTATATTCAGATTTGTACAGTATGTTGACAAATATACAGTCGGTCCTCTTGCAAGGAATTATCTTGCAATTAGTTAACTTTCTGATCTATTGTTAGTAGCCATTCTTCCTCGTGGCTGTTGCTCCTGGAAGCATAAACCACAACCTATTGTTAGTTCCCTCTAAGCTCTCTGCCTTGCCGACGATACTGCAGATTAACCGACCATAACCCGACGTTATAGTGTATTTCAAGCCGACGATACTCGCGCTGCCCGACCATAATAGTGCTGCCTGAGTTTCCCGACGATAAAAGTGTTGCTCGACGATCCGACTATAAAGACGATAACCGACTATAACCGACTATAATGCCCAGACGATATTGTCAACCTCGACGTAACACCACTGTAT